>OOFC01014165.1:0-19006 GCA_900323345.1 Pseudochromis fuscus
AAGCTAGGTCCTATATCTAAAACTCCGTCCAGTTTATAATGGGCAGACTTTAAAACCCTGTCACCTAGTGTCACAGAAGTAGCTACACACGGGTGTCCAGTGTCACAACACAGGCTGGGCCCTGTCAAGGGCAAAATGAATTTGTTGGAGGGAGAAAGGTTGAGGGTGGGGGGGGCAGAGAAGGGATATATTATGGGGAATGATGAATAACCCAAAGGTGAACAGATACTCCACACAAACGATGAAGAGAGAAAAGAGGTGAGGTGATGGGAGGAAGCAAAGGAGGAGTGGTAAAGAGGGGTCTGGCCTGGCTGTTGCTGGCTCAAGCTTACGGATAGCAGCTGTCAAAGGAGCAAGGTTTTATTTATTTATTGTTGGTCTGCTTAAAGAGATGGTGAAGGTCAGGCTATGTGTCTGCTCCGCAGCTTTGTTATGTGAGCTGGATCAATTTATGAAATATGTCTGTTAACAATGCTGCTGATGTAATCTCTCTCTCTCTCTCTTTCTCTCCACATGCACTCTTTCACACTCCTTTTTCCCTTCCTACTGTTTGTACTCCCGCTGTTGCCACTACAACTACAGTGACCAAGGTAACCTCATCACTATAGTTCCTGCTGTTTCAACAGTGTAGGATGAAGAGGTCAGTATATTATTTCCTTGAAGAAGTAAACGGGAGGCTCTGTCAGCTGTGATTGCAGTATCACTGTGTTCAAAGCTTTATATCTGTGAAGCAGAAGGTTATTTATTGTGTAATAGCGCAGGGATAGGTGAGGTGTTTTGTAACTCAATTGAAAGTAGTGTATTATATTTCAATTCCACATCTCACGCTTATCCATTATATTCAGTCTGTATCCCAGCACTGCTACATGTACTGTGATTGACTACCACCTTTTAAACTAATGTGTTACTGCGCATACCCTACTGTGCATTGTATTTATGCAATATGCATATTGTGTAATTCACATAATTTATGTCCCTATTTGTGGGTTTCCTCTTAGTACGACAGGTCATTGGTTTGGAGTCAATTTCACATAACACGATGAACCAAATAGCAGTTTATATATGTAAAGGGTCTCATTATGTGATGGATCAGTTAGCTAGTCTACCGTGGGATGCATTACGATGTATTGACACTGTTTATGATCTTTACAATGAAAGAAGACACTTTTTTCCTCTTGGATCAGAGGAATTTCTCAGTCTTGAGATTTTCCTCCTTGACTCTTTCCTCGCTCACAGGCAGGTCCTCAGATAGCACTGCCCTATGACCAACCTAACCGCACCACCCTGTCACACTGTCAATTTGTATATGTTAAATCTGCCCCAAGCTGGGGTCAAACTCAGACTTAAATACAGAGTGCAGTTTTAAATACAGTCTTCAAGGTTGTAGCATACACTACATGTTGTATACTAAAAGCTTTCCATAGATAGTGTTTGTGGTGCTTGTGCTTGTTGCTCAGTCTCATCTCTTTCTGGCTGTTTGGCAAGCAAAATAGACTGCGGCCTGGACCACTGCTTCACCACCAGGCCCTGCGGCCCTTTCCTTGGCCTGCAAACCAAAGTGAGATCTTTGAGCCATCTACCTCTGGATCCTTTTGTTAAAAAGCTCAGTGTTCACATAGTTTGGGTCAAACCCCAAAGCATGTCTGATCAGTCTGAAGATTTCATACTTTTTTGAGCGTATCCCTTTTTTTTTTTGACTCCTTGGTTTCAACCAGAGCGAAAGAGGATAACACGATGTTGTTTGGAAAAGTGGTTGCACATCTGAGTTTAATAAGGCGTCTTGGTAGAGATGGGTCACACTGTGTGTCTTCCCTTAAGTGAACTGAAGGTAATCTGGGACAACCAGGGCTTTAGGGATAACTGGTTTGTGCACGTATTTGTGTGTCTTTGTGCGTATTATATGTGGCGTTCAGGGGTAGGGAAGGAGGTTGACAGGGGGTGAGTAAACAGTTTGCAAAAGAGCAACCAACCAGAGGAACTGTAGAAAGACCAGTTTGTTTTGGATTGCTCTGGGCCCAACAATTTATAGACATAAATATAAACAGAGAGCAGGAACAGCTAATCCGCCGTAATACAAGATTAAGAAATGAAATGATTCCAAGATGACCGTTGATTACAGAGTGAGGGTGAGTTTGACAGAAAGAGTATGTGACATGGATACTTAGCGGTGGGCAGGGGAAACCAAAGATGGAGAGGAAAACTGCGCCGTGGAAGGTCTGACTGTTAATTTGCATTTTGTGAGTGATGTAAATAAAGACTTTGGAGATTTAAAGCCCAAGAGCAATGACCATGTAATTATCACAACTTAAGGATCAATATCCGCTCATTTGCAGAACAAAGCTACAATCTAACCATCAGTCCTCTTCGCTCCCTTTACTTGCATGTGTCTAAATGACTTTGACAACTAAACTGTATATGTGCCCGGTTTTTAAAATAGCTCGACTTTCCTTTCCCTCATGTGGCAGCATATTGAGCTCTCCCACGCTCACATTATTTTTATGAAATACGTAAGTGTCGAGCATGTGCTCCTTGGCCCCGAATATCAAGAAACTGATGCTGATAGAGAATTTATTTGATCCATATAGTCAAATCCCTTCACCCTTATTCAAACTGTGGATTCATCTAAATTCTATGGAATCTACAGCAACACATTTCTCTTTTTCTCTTTCTCTCTTTTCGCCCTCAGAGTTCAGAAGCTTGTAGGTCTTTAATTATGTATAATATTCTTTTGCCCTGTTTTATGGAAACTCCAGACTGGATTCGCTCAAGTCATCGACTTGAAAGTTTGAAAACCTCCAGTGACAAGAATATTAATGTGCCAGCAGTGTCATATCTGTTTCAGCTCATGCATATTCAATGTCCCCCCAGCTCTCCAAGATTTATGTCAGACTTTGCCAGAGTGTAGTTTTCCACCATTGGAGATAATAGCATGCTAAATTGATGTTATCGGGGGCAGGTTTTTCCGTCTCTACTCCTCTCCAGGTCGGGGGGTTTGGGAGAGGGGAGCGAGGAGCAACCCACTCGCCTGGCTGCTGTTCAGACTGTTGGCAGCTTTAATGCTCACCTCCACCCACCGGCCTGTTCTGTAGTAGTAGCGGACTGAAAACCTCCGTCATGGGTGGAGAGGAGAGCATATTTTGGAAGGAGATTAGGGGCGATCCTGTGGATTATCTTTTAATTAAGGACGGTTGAGTTGTGCCCACTCTGGTGGAGCAAACGCCCAGCTGCTAATGAAGTTTAAACAGACATACTTTATTTAATTACCGCTAATCGCTGGGGCCCAAAGTCCGGCCCTCTTTGATCTGCCTGTCGCACTGTAATCTTCCTGGCAGATACCATCTCCCGTTCTACCCGGATCCCTTTTAGAAGTTGCTACGGGAGGTCCAAGATTAACCATGGGTTAATTGAGACAGCCAGGGTGGAAGTGTGTGTGTGTGTGTGTGTGTATATGTGTGTGTGTGTGTATGTGTGACACAGAGAGAGGACCAGAGACGGAGAGGAGGAGGGAGGATGGGCAGGAGGTTGATTGATGTGTTTGTGGCCTGAGAAGTCATCCTGTTTTCTCGGCCTCTGCTCTCTCCCTCTCTCTCTCTCATTGTCTTTTGCCACTACAGGATGTTTTCATCATGTGCTACTCGACTATTTGAACATAGCAACAGTACCATTAATATATCTGACCTATGTAAAATTTAAAAAAAAAAAAAAAAAAAAGAAGTGCAAGGAAAGTTATTTTTTTCTTCCTTCGATGCTCTTGGCAAAGATTTGTGAACACCTTACAAAAATCTCCTGTGAAATATTTATAGTGCTACAATGTATTTTGAACTTTGAACATTTTCTGGTGACTTACACCCACAAATCTAAAAGCTTTCAATCCTCTCTTTCACATAGCTTCGTTTGCCAGACAGGTGACAGTGTGTCCCTCCACATACCTACACACCCGGTCGATGCTTATTGTTTTACTGTTGTCACTGTACATATCAGCACAGTTGGACGGTGAGCAGCTGTTATCTTTGTAAGGTTCAGAAAGGTCAGCAGGGGCAGCAGAGAGCACAGCGAGGGGGTTGGTGTGTTGGCTGTGAGTAAGAGGAGAGGGGAGGGAGGGGTGTCTTTATCTGACCTGGGGGAGCTATGGGCTTCCTGTTAATTGGGTTAGTGCAGCGACCAGGGGCAAACCGTGTGACTGGAGAAAAATACTGTGAGAAAAAACCCTAAGAGGCACTTTTGTCTCAGCTGAGACATATGGCAGAGGAGCTGTGAGCACACTGAGTCTTCATCTGGAGGGAGCAAATGAAGGTGTGAGAAAGAAAGGGGCAGAGAGAGGGAGAGGGAGAGATACATGTTTCCCCAAATTAATGTGGTATCCCCAAATCGAGTGTAAAAGAGCCAGAGGACATGCTTGCTGTGGTAAACTGATCTCCCTATCTATATCTCACATGCACGCACACACACACACACACACACAAATACACACAATCCTTTGTCTTTCGAACTCTCTCACACCCACCCTCTCCAACATCTCTCTTCCATCCTTACCCTTTCAATATGTTTCTATTTCTTTCCTTCACCCCCGTGCTCTCGCCTGCCTGTTCCCATCCTCCACAGCTGAAAGATTGCCAATAAATGAGTGATTTATATTCCGATAAGAGATGTTAACTAAACCGCTGCATGCATATTCATACCTGAAGCTGTTGATTAATGCTGGCTTCACCATAACACAAAATGTGTATTGTTTTTCTTTTTCATTGTAACATGAACCATAGAGTCAGTAAAGGCAGTTACGTGCCTCACAAAGAGATTTACTGCTTTAATTATCCAAAGTAAAATGGCAAAAAAAAAAATATTCATAGCCCTGTTTAAAACGTGGTTGATGGAATTATGCATTGCAATTTGTGAATAATTGAATCTTTCCTTCAGATTGTGACAGAATAGTTAATTTATTAATAGACGTACACAAAGTCGAGTCAAAGCCTCGGTCGGTCCTGCGGGTAGAACTGCTTTCAAGAGAATGAACCCTTGTTAAATAAGTTACAGAACACAGTCCTGCGCAGACGCCTTAGTTGCAAACAAACCCAAAAGACAGAAAGGGGAGAGGAAGAGACAGAAAGTGCGGGGAGTTTAGCAGACACTGGGTGTTAAACACAGCGACGTCTCAGAGGCCCTTCGGTAGAAGAGATGAAATATTAAATGCTTTAGTGTTTATTAACGGGATGAAACAAAGGGCTGCTTCCCTTTGACTTGTGCACATTGACACTTGGCACAGAACAAACAAAATCAAATATGGTATTGATCCATAATGGATGAAAAAGCCAACTATGAATGAGTAGCATTATTTAAGAATTAGGAAAGGGAAGAAACAGAGAACAGGGAGACACACTGTTGGAAAATATCAACATTTTGTCAGCTGCCTTGCTGATACACAAATCAGTATACATAACTATAACTTTATATATGAGTTTATACATACAGATTTCTCTAATTGTATGTTGTTACCAAAATATCACAAGATCTTTTATTGACATGCAGTATTCAGTATATTAAATAGTTAGAAAACCTTTTTTTCATTTTAAATGCAAATTCACCGGAAGTGTAACAGGAAACAAATTCAAGGAAATGTAATATATTATGTAACCTTGGTGACAGTGGTTGATGTAAGCCACTTTGCATGTCTTTCATAGTAAAGCTGGGCCGGGGTGACATTTAATGTTGTTAGCAGTTTAACCCCTAGTCCCTCTCCTTGAGGCCCTGTCATGTCCGAGTGGCACCCCAAGTAAGCACTTTTGACACGGGGGCTCCGAGCCTGCGGCCCCTGCCTCTGTTGACAGTTCCTAACAAAGGGCCCCTCTTCCATTGATTGCCCTTTGCTGTTATGCAAATTCAAGATCCTCACTGCTCCCCAACGCACCAAGCAAGGTGCGGGGTTTACAAAGTACTTCCAAGCAGCAAAGTTTGTTTGTTTCTTTCACTTTTTTCCAGCGTTGGTGAGACATCACTGATGCTGTGTCTGTGTCTTTTTATTTCCTTTATGTTTCTCTCCTGTGTTTCCCCCGACCTGCTAATGTTTCATGGGACAGAGTAAAGCAGGTCAACTGCATATACAGAGATAAATTTACAGGTACACGACATACACATGGAGCAGCACACACACACACACACACACACACAGGCACATGTGGATACTTCCACACACACACTAACACCACTATTCACTACTTATGTTCTCTCACTCACCCACATATTTAGTCTCACTAGCACAAATTTGACACGCAGGAGAAAATCCCCTATAGCCTATTCCTTCTGGTTGTGGTTCAAATTCTGTGTCCTAATGCCTTCCCCAGCTGTGTGTTTGTGTGTCCCTGGGGAGTTCAGGCATAGCTGCTGTAGTGACCTGATAACATCTGGGAGTAACTGATGGTTTTGCCCACATGCTCCGGAGCCTCACGACCCCACGGGCGTCCTCGCAAAAGCCAGTTTTCCTTGGACCCTTTCAACACCTCCTCGACACCCGCTTAATACAAATTCCACCAGTGAAAATCCAAACATCCTCTGTGTTTTATTAAAAAGTGCGCCTGTGCCTGTAGGACTATTTCTCATTATCTTTTGAAGTGGAAGTCCTTGTCAGGGTGTGCAACATAGATGAACACAGTGAGGAAAAACAAGGGAAACTAAAGGGCCTCTTCACGTGTTGGTGATGTGTTTAATTTCATCAAGCTGCTTGCAGTTGGAGTTAGCATTGAGGATTTCCCGAGTAAAAATCAGCTTTCACTTGAGGTTTATAGTTTGACTCTGAGATACAGTTAATGTTTGATATATTTGTTAAGAACGTAGTCAACATTAAAGACATTCAGGGTTTTAAAAGCTAAAAATAATCATCCAGACCACAAGCTGGGGGAGTGAGGTAAAACACTACGATGGACGATGTTGCTCTTGAGATATTTCATGACTGCCTTGACCTCCAAACTCAAGGTTATCAAGTCATCAGAACAGCGTGTTCTGGGATTTCAAAACACAACAAAAAACTAAGCACAGAGTGTGTTTATCCAAGGCTGATGAGGTGGTGATGAGTTTTTTCTTTCTTCCAAATTCACAGGAACCTCCTTTATTGAACGTTTACGTATTTTTAAGATGAACTGTCCAGAGAGTTGCAGCAAGAATGAGATTGGGCGATAAAGGACATTTTTAGTTTACGAGTGTTTTATTGCACGGAGTTGTGATAGCGCCCCTTGTGTATAGGTAAATTACATCAGCCTTTAACATTTAAGTAGTATTATTTAACCCCTTGGAACCATATTCCCATTCCAGTGTGTATGAAGTGGTATTTTTTGTCTCACCCCCCACACATTTCACATGAAACTGTGAGCATGTATGTTTGCCTTCATGTCAACATCTAAAGTACAACAAAGGCAGAAAGGGAGTAAAGAGTGCACGATGGCCGACGAGGGGATGTATATGACCCTCTCTCCGTAGGAGGAAAAATAAACAAAAACGGAATGAAGAGGAGGAGGAAGAACAGAGTAGGCGGAGGAATAATAAAAACAGAAAAGAAGTGTTTCCATGCTTTCTCCAGCTGTTTTCCCATGGAAAGGCAGCGGTTATCCTACACAGCTTGTTACAATAGAGTGAACGAGCCTGGTGGGATCTGGAATTGACAACTTGTGTCTGCTTAGTTACACTAGTTAATGACCCTAATTATCTTCCTCCTTGCTGTGAACAGTCAATAAACAATTAGTGTGGCATATGGACCCCCTAAACTCTGTGTTTTCTATCTTCAAGACAATGGGGTGTCCTCCTCTGGCAGTGGTAAAGTGTCAGTACAGGCTGATTAAAGTAAGTGGGAAACAGTAATCAATGGCTTATCCTAAGACCCTTGAACATTATCCTTTCCTATAGCTTTTGCCTCTCAGCTTCGTAAGCACTGGTAAAATGGAAAGACACCATCCGCAGAGTCCATCCATGTTACTTTTATCTCACGTTCTTCTAGATAATTAGTTAAGTATGAAAGAAGTGCTGATTAATTTGATTTCATCGAGGCCTCGGGCCGTTGGTTACCTTTCTCCGTGTAAGCCTCCATTACTGCCCATCTTCCAGATAGCCGGGGCCTTGAACAGCTCTGTCATGTGTTTATGAGCTCTACCTTTAAATAGGGCTTTCTCTCCTCCGTAGCAAGCGGGAAAAGCTAGCTAGAGGGAGAAAGTGAAGGAGCAAAACCCTTTGAATATGGATGGAGTTCAGGTGAACTACACCTGAACCCTGCCTGTGATGTCTTTATAGAGAGGTGTTTCTGACTTTCTTTTGCTTTTCAGCCACCATCAAAAGTTCAAGAGGCAGTAGTGTTTTGTATTCAGGAGGAAGAGAACCTTTGAAACCTTTGGGATAAAAGAGCTGCACTGTGTCAGTCTGGAAGGTAAAGGAGAAAGAGGGAGGAGGGCTAAGAGGTGCATGAGAGGGGAAGAAAAGGGTGCACTTTGTTGTGCCGTTTCACAAGGCTAATCTGAAATAAGCACTAACCTCCATGCAGGAGAATAACTGATAAATGTTAACAAGTATGGGTAAAGTTTTACACCGGCTGATGACCTCTGAGTGGATACTTAAGGTTTTTATAAAGGTTCTCCTGTCAAATATGAGTCATGACAGTTCATCAAAATTCAATTATTTGGGGTCATTGTGTGATTTTTTTCATTACTGAGAGAAGAAATGCATCTGTTTAGCAGATCTCCATGTGTCTAGCAGAAGACTAAGTAACTGAAAGTTGGTCTAATAGTCTTCATATACTCTTGAAAACTTCTCCATTTCCATGTCAGTATTATTTCATTGACAGTGGGAAGTGGTAGCTGATGCGGGAGGGAAAACCACTCTGGGAATGTGACGCAGTTGTTTTTGGAAAGAAGAGGTGCTAGCATAGAAAATACCATTTTTCATTATGATCATTTCCTCGCAGTTTAGCCTACATTTGGGTTTCAGGAAATTTCTGCAGTAATTTAAAGTTTTTTTTTGAAAGAGAAGGAAAAAAAACCCAGTAGCAGTGTTTTGAATATTTCCCTTTGGCTAGAGAAAGAGAGTTGTGATCTCTTGGTACGAACTGTGTCCCTGCTGGCAGAGATTCTGATGTCTTGTAATGGCCCTCCATGGATTTGATAAGATTATTGCTTTTCTAAGTGTAATGTTTTCCCCTTACTTTTCTCTTTCTATGGGTACTCTTTCTGTATTCATGATAAAGTACTGCAGCAGTGTTTCTCAAAAAAATATTTCTCAGTGGTATATAGTGTGTTCATGTGTTATTGTGCCTATTGTGAAACAGGTATCTTGCCTGCAAACATGTCATTTTTGACTTTCTTTTTTGCAAGAATATATTTATTAACTTTTTATCCAGGATTGTTTCATATGCACACTTATGTTCTTGTTTTTTTGTTGTTTCTTGTGGAATTTATGATAATATAATCAGATATTTCCTAATTAATGTCACAGCCGGGGTGTTACTTGTGTCACCCAGTACACAACGTGCTCAATTATAGGTGTGAATTATTCTAAAGTGTTTGGTTCTTGTTGGAGATCTTATTTAAAAAGAGTTTTGCATGTTTTTCCCAGGAGGAACTCCTCCCCAGAGTAACTTTGCATTTACAAATCACGGCAGGAACAACATTGTACTTAAGTGTTGGGCCACTACTGGTTGGCTGCTACTTGAAACATGCCTTTTTTTTGTACGCAATTAGGCTAACTCAGTGCTTCAGTACTAATGGTAAGATGGTTGGCTCAGGGGATTAACTTAGTCGTGTTGGAGGGTTAGTGAAGGGGCCTGCTTGTGAGAAGCCCTTTTGTCCTGCTAGGTCACTGATCTAGGGGTTCATACCCACTCAAGCCCAGGACTTTACCCTCCTTCTCTCTCCACTTCAGCGGGCAGCAGAATTGGCTGCATTGTGTGATATGAGGTGGAAAAGAGTCCACTGCCCCACCCATCCACTTGGGTCTTGGAGTGTGTTTTGAACAGTGCTCATCACAACACTGGTGGTGCACATGCACACACTCACACACACACACACACACAAATGCGCAGTGGCGTCCTATCTGCACTCAATAACCAAAGGGAAACTCCAGCTGGGAGAGCCATTGATGCCTTCGTAACAGGCTGATTGTTTCCTATAGGAGAGGGAGGAGCGGGGAGGAGAGAGTGGGCAGTTCACTAACTCCACCCTTAGGCTTTGAGTGGGGCCTAGCAGGTGTAAACATCCAGTACTTGCCGCTAGATGAGTGGGCAAGAAGAGAAGGATCCCGAGGTGGTCACGGGACACTGCTCCGGAGGAATTGAGAAATTAAAAGCAAAGAGAAAAGAGACAGATCTGAGAAGACTCGCAGGCCCGGCTGGATACACATTAGACTCCAGGCCAGGTGTTCCTCTGTTATGATATGACTTGCCTCAGTACCGCCGTGAGGGGCAGATAACCTCTCTATTGACCACCGAGTCTGAGATCACTTTACTATTGCTGGGGCAGATGTAACGCAACCAAACTTAAAGTAGAGTCTTAAATAGGGATAAATAATAGCATCTTCTGGTGCTGGCATCACTTGTCAGGATACGAAAGCTCCTGTGTGAGTCTAGGACCCATTCAGATGATGGAAATTCAGCCTCAATGATTCATCTCCATTTACTTAGCTATGAGTATCCTATCCCTGCCAGTTTGGAAAGCGATATAGCACAGGAGCTTAGCTTGTCCCTGAATGGGGCTCTGTGAGAGAAGTTAGTATATGTTTGAGACGCTTCTGATGCTTATAACGCATACTCTTTGGGTAACGCTGTTGGGATTATAGAGTAGAAGGAGGCAAATATATCGACCAGCGCGCTGTTTATCCTCTGGTTTCACACCCTCCAAACAGAACCCCATTACACAGGCCAGTTTGGAGAGGCTTAACACCTGTTTTTTTTTTTCTTTTTTTCAACCCATATAAACTCGTTCTCTCCCTCCCTCTCACTTACTTTTTGTCTTCCAATGCAAAGAGGATGAAGCCAGGGGAATGAGAAGAGCTCCATTATTGCTGTATTTTCTTTCCAGAGAAATGTTATTTACTAGAAAGATATCATCCTAGCTTTTAATCCTCTTAGCGGTGGATTGCGGTTGTACTTACAGCGCCATGCACCTGCTAAACTGCCTTCTCTTAAAGCTGTATAAACACAGCCGCGGGAGCCATTGCCTTCCCGAGCCGAACCCATCAGCTTTTTTTTTTTTTTTTTTTTTTACGAGAGTTAGACAGAGGCAGAGAGCTCACAAGAAGTTTAGAGGACGCCGTGTTGATCCGATCATGCTTATGAGAGCAACGTCAGATGTGGTCAGACCCCACCTGACGCCTGTGGTTATTTGGTAGGCTTCTCGGAGAGGAACCTCAAAACCACTAAACAGAGGAGGGCCTGTGTGTAGGAGTGTTTACACAAGGGCTGTGAGCATGCCCACATATCCGCACAGTGTAAGTTCAGAGAAACAGCCTACTTTACTTCATCTAGATTACAGAGCACTCAAGGGGGCCCTATCTGTGCTCCTTTTGTAACAAAGCTAATTTAATTTGGTGACTTTTGCATACTTACAGACTCATTGTGATTTCAGATAAACTGTATTAATCATATTTTTTATTACAGCATCAGCTTTCAGGTCGTCTCTGCAGTAGAGTTGTTAAAAATTAAACAACTTTTACTTCAGAGCTTGTGTATATATCCAGAAACTTCAAGTTGAGCGGTGTGTGTGTTTTTTTCTTATGAATAATCCTTCCTCCTCCTTAGTAAAGGACATTATGTCTGGCTGGCATGACAGGCACTGCACTGTGTTAACATTACCTCCTGTTTTTTAACAGGGTTACAGACACCACTCATCCTCACATCCCCTGATGGGAGAGACAGAGAGACAGACAGCGAGAGGCAGAGAGCAGCACAGACAGAAATAGAGAAAATGTCCTTTATATATATGTGTGTGTGTGTGTGTGTGTGCGTGCGCGCGTGTATGTAGGCTGGAGGGAGGGAACTTCGACCGCAGGCAAACAATATGGAATTTGAAATATTGGCTGGCGTAGTGATTGAACATGGCTCCCTTATCACTGGGTTGCCAGGTTGGCCAGCTATAACGATGACTTATCACAGGGCTGAGGAACGTGGAGTATATAACAAGATTCTCCGACATGACAAACACTGCCCTGAGGAGACACACACCGCACTTTGTAGACTACCTCAATCCAGGGCATCCAGCACTAGGAGCGGAGGATTCTCCTGGGACTGCAGCACAGGTGGAGGTGCATCTGAGAATGAAGAACGTCCACCGTGTTTTCTACTTACGAGATGAAATGCCAAGCGTACTGATAGATGTTATTCTAAATAAGTGCAATTACATTTTAGCATACAACAGAATAACAGTGGAGTTGCTTGCATACAGTCTATGGTTGTTTGTCACTCTAAACAATTACTTAGCCAGGTGTTAATTTTCTGGCTTTCATAGTCTCATTGTGAGAAAACTCAATGGTTAGATTTGATTTTATTACATGTTACATTTATACCATAATTACTTAGCTCGCTCAGTTGAATTTTTTATAATTATCCACCACAACTATTTCATATATTCTTCATTTCCTAGTTATAAGTTACATTAGTGTCGGTGGATTGTTCATTTGTTAGCTGTTAGTCTTAAGACTTCTCTTACTTGCACATTGTGCTGCATGTCAGTAATGAGCTGTGGGCATCATTCTGTGCTATCAGACCCTTCTGTTAGATGCTGACTCTTCTCGGCAGGGGATAGACATGGGGAGGAGTCAAGGTCAAGCCTAACAGGATAAAGGGAATCCTGGAGGCAGAGCAGTGTAGAAAAGAGGAAGAGTGCTATAAGTCTACTCCTCAACCTCCTAATCAGATGAGTTGTGATACAGTTTGGCCTTGCTGATTTTCTCATCATGTCCTCCTTGTCCATCCTTCACCAAACACTACTGTCAAACAGGACTCATTACATTATTCAGAGTCTTTAGTTCTTGGCCATGCCAAGCATTAAAATGTCGCAAGCCCCCATGATGAGCTGGTAGAGTTTCACCCTTGTAGTGTTAAAGCTGGTAAGGTTCCTTGGTGCACTGGATATTAGCCTTGCTGCTCAGAACCTCAGAGCCATGAACTTTGACCTTTGGGCTAAAACAAAACAGATGCCAGGTGAGGTGACTCACATCCGGCTTTAAATACTCTGGTGAGGAATTTTTCACTCTGTTCTCTGTAGTGTTATTGCTTCATCTCCTCCTCCTCCTCCTCCTCCTGCATTTCTCCACTAGTAATACTCCTTAGCCATGAGAAGACCACCCCCTCTTATCTTTTATTTTCTCCGCTGTCTCTATCCTTTTCTCCTTTTATTTCATAGTCTCTCTCTGGAGTTTTCATTAATTATGTTCTTTTGGCAGGAACTTGTTTGCTTTCTCTCTGTATGTATGTATTGCTGGCATTGGAATGGATTTGTTTATAGTTGTGACCCTTGCTGCTTGAAGTCTTAAAGCAGCTCTGCTGTCAAGAGCCAAAACTCTGGCAAGGTCAGCTCATTTCTGTTTACTTTTCGAGCACTATTTACCCTCTGGGGCTTTTAAAAGCACTTCTGCAAAACATCACTTCCAGGAGGGAGAGAGGGCGAGAGAGAAAGGAAAGTAGGAGAGAGAGAGAGAGAGAGAGAGAGAGAGACAAGATTAAATGAGAAACTGACACGATGGTGATAGGATTCTTGTTTTCCATCTGTGACACTGTCATATTATACTGAACCAGGAATTTTTTAAATCCCTCTTATAGTGTGTTGGAAATTGCAGATTCATCCTCTGCTTCAGGTAGCTGCACCAGTATATTGATATGAATATGGTGCATTAACCATAATGGTCCTAATTTTCCCTCTGCAGCTTTACTACTCTGCATATTACCAACACATCCTAATGCCTTAATAAGAAAACGATAAAAAAAATTTTGCATGATAGACCCTGAGGCTGTTGCCTGAATGCAAAGCCATGGACTTGGGATTAACCCATCAATAATCACTATCTGCCGTGCCATGCATTTGCCCCTGCAGAGCTAATGATTAATCTCCCCTATATGGGACTGATCACTATCAGATTGATGAATGCACCGACCAATCATGTTCCGGCAAACCCACGGCATGTACATACACCAATAAGTGATGATGAACAGCCTGTGTTGTTGGTTATTTATGCTGGCTGCATGGAGGAGTCCCTGCATTTTTTTTTTTTTTTTTTAATACAAATGTGGTCATATGGTTTTTATGTGTACTTTTTTTGGGGTCTGTTTGTGTGGCTATTACTTTTGGTGTGTATAGTGTGAAGGGCACTGATATATCCCCTGTAAACCACAGAGAAATAATGTCTGGTTAACCTTTTATTATGGCTCACATCTCGGGAACATGCAGTTGGATGTGGACACCTCATGCTCTGAAATCCCAGTGCAAACATCCTTCCCTCGGATGTGTGGGTGAAAGTTGTGTGTGTGTGTGTGTGCTTGAAAATGTGTGTGAATGCAAACTTGTATGGACAAATTGTGTTCCTCCATGTAAGACGCACTGTATCTGCCCTTGAATGATGGATGTAGATTTTGTCCTTGTTGCTTGTTGTTGTTCCTCAGGCTGGGCCTCCGTGTGTTCCATGCTGATGTCCTTGTATAGTCAGGCTTGGGTTTATTTTCTCTGGATCGACAGAGACACCTCCTCTTGAACTTTTATAGCTCCTCTTAGTGATGTGTATCTGAGAGAGTTGACCTGGGTCACCAGGCTTTACGGGCTTCCGCCTGCTTCTCATCCCCAGTGTTTGTTTTTCTTTCGCTTTGCTTTTTCATATCATTTCTTTTCACACGTTTACACATGAGCAGAATGACAATGACAGATCAAAAATGAGAACGATTGTGAGGTTTCTAAATCTGGATACAGAAACAAAAGGGGGGGAAAATCTTCAACTTCAATCTATAATACAATATGCACTTGAATGCACCTTTTCCCAGCCATGCTAATACCTAAATAACCTCCACACAGGATATGCAGACGGTATAGTTTGTTATTGAAGTTGATTGTTTTGCTTTTTTTGGACACTTTAATTTTGTGATTATTTTTTTTTACAGGGTATCATTCCACCCAGTATTCATAAAAAAACTGTAAAGTGAGTTGTCGGTGGTGGTAAAAGAGCAATGAAACATTATTTTTTTTGCTTCCCAGGGAGGATATTAAGTCAGAAGTCATTCTATAGTGTAAATCTCAGTAAAGATAAAGTGCACTGCATAAAGCCTAATAAATGCCAAAACCAGTAAAGGGAGCTAGAAAGTGCTGAGGGACACGAGACCCCAAAAATTTAACCCACCCTTTACCTTCCACCAAAAACCCAACGCAACAGTTATACCTCAAACCACAACCTTTAGACACTCTCACCTCCCTGTAACATGCACACAGGTGCCTCTCAGAGAGACAGGGCAGGACTATTAGGGGACCTGTTCACAGTCAGAGCACCAGACCAAGTCTAGGAGGATTATATTCATATTACAAAACGGTATTTTAATACAGAGGTCTCCCCTCTACAAATTACTGACCAGACACAGGGAGCTGAGACTCTGTGGCCTAAACTAAAGTGACAGTTATTGGTCCCTCTAGCCCAGAAGAAAAATCTGTTAAGCCATTTGCTGTTGTGTCACATTTCTTGGTAGGGAATGTATTCCCATGCATTTGATATGGCCACGTTTGACCATGCACTCACAAACCGAGTCTATAACTTTTCTGTGACTGAAATTTATAACACAGAGCTGCATTATATGATACTCATGTATACCAGCCACAGAGCACTCCCCTGTCTGTTGTTGACACACCATAAACTATGACACAAACCCCAAAGAGTTGTCCTTTAAAATGTTTATGTCATTGCCTTCTTTGTATCCTTAGAAGGGTAAAAGAGACAAATCTCCTTCTGCCGTTTTATGACCAATGGGAAGAAAGAAAAAACAAACACAACTTCCTACCAACTTCAAAATGTGCAAAAGGAAGAATTTGCTACACTGTACATTTGAGCATGTGTACATACAATGTGTTTGTAATCTTTTGATGAGGTCCCTCACTGGGCCCCACAAGGAGCATCCCACATCTTGGCCTTGGCCACATCTGGTCACAGCCCACCACTTTCCCTTTTGTGGCCGACTATCACTCCCAGCTTATCCAGCATTCCCTTTTTAGTCCGAAAGCCTCCACTTAAACTCTCCAAAAACATCTTTTATCCCATCACATTTACATTCCACTTCTCAACACATCCAATCATCTCTGATCTCCCCCTTAATCCAGACATGGACCATTCACACTCCAATCTAGGGTAGACCTGTTTGTTAAATTAATTGAACAGTCTGGCCAGTCACGAATAGAACAAGTTTAAATAAATAGTTGGGACTCTGGTGTAATGTTTTGTGATTTCATAGTTTCTTTTAAAAATATGTCTGATACATATCTGAGCAAGATTTTTTCCTTAGCAAATGGGAAACATCTTCCGTCGGTATGCAAACATAATATGATACGCAAACACAGACACAGTACATTGATGCCAAAGCAGGCGTGCTCTTTAAAAAAACAAATACGACAAATATGCCCTGTGGTAGCACATCGGATCTGTAATTGAAAACACATGATTTTAGAATATTTCAAAACCTCGAGCTGAGCATTGTTGGAGCATTGTTTACACTGTTTGGTCCATTCTATCATACTTGGTTGTTTACCTTACAAGGGATTTATTTGTCCTTTTTGGTTTTGTGTTTAGGTTTTAATGCATTGCAGCTTCACTGGCACCACGACGGGTAAACATATTATGGATCCAACTAATCTCAACACGGCAATTCCAACAAAAACAGCTAATTGTGTTTAGCTTTTCTGTGACTCAATGAGCTGTATTTGTTTTAATAATTATGCTTGTGTGGACAAGACACCGTGTTTGAATCACTTCAGGAGAGTGGGAGATTTGGGGGAATGAGACGTTACATCATTTTACTTTGTTGAGAGGAGAAAGTACAGAAACCTGGAGAAAGAAAACATAATCCCATACATGCTGCGAGTTAGATCTGTTTACAACAATTTTGTTAAGCATACATAAAAATGCAGGTAATATCACAGTGAATTAGGTTTGTATTTTACTCATTCATTTACATTTACGTGGGTGCTAAGTGTTATGTACGTACCATACGTGCCAAATGCTGTGCCAACATCACTACTGGGGACCTAGTAGATTATTGATTTTCAGTTTTACCATTTCAGTCTTGACACGGGCATGTTGCACAACTCGTTCGTCTGGTTTATTTCATTACAAGACAAATATATTTTCCATTGTAAAACCATTTCTTCAGCATCGAAAGGGATGTTGTGACTCGACTGTATGTGTGCGTCAGAGAGTTTTTGGATAACATCCTCTCGATTTACCGTTCTGTCCTTGCTGAGATTTCACAATCTTGACTGGGGACTGTGTTGTTGTTGCCAGCAGGCATACACACATATAAAGATGTGAGTGACGGTGGTTAATGTCAGTGTGTGAACAGACAAAGAAGGATCCTGTGAACATCTCAGCAGAAGGAGGAAACCAACAACCAATAGTAACGCAGAGTTCAGAGGTCCTCATTGATAAGTGTCGACTCTGATTAGCAATCCTTGATTAGAAGGGAACATTTATGATGCAAAAAACTGACATATACATTTATGTAATTCCTTATTTTTGCCTTATTCCTGGTGTGTATTCCATATTTATAATTATGGTGTCATATTTCACATACAAGCTTTATAATACCTAATAAAATGAAATAATGTACAAATCTAAAAATGAATTCAAAGTACTTTTGCAAAGTCATTTTCACAGCAAAAAAAAGGAGAGGAAAAAAAAATACACAAGCTTATTAAAGGCAGAAAACTCCATGATATTTTTTTCTGTGCATGCCTCGCAGTGCTGGACCCTCATCACCTCTGTGCTAGTTTGTACACTTTAACGCCTGTTAGTTCACAGCCCACTGCCTGCTAAACAGGGAACACACGTTTCCCACATACACACAGCCACACACACTGCAATTAGACCACATCTGAGGAGCATTAGCCATTCCTTCAGTGTTTACACAAGGTCAGTCTTGACGAGAGAAAGTGGGAGGTACAGATATTATTGTGACACTCGCTGTAATGCCTTTCTTTACACACTGGCCAACCATGTGTTTTCCCTGGGGTTGAGCGCAGTATTGCTGGATGTTTAGCGTAATGAACGTCAGTGCTAATTGACAGCTCGTGCAAATTACAGATGGATGAGAGTGTTGGCTAGGTTTTGACTGTACTTATTTGTACTTATTATTGTACAAATTTTTACCCTAGCTGTGTGAGTGTGTATTTTTTTAATCATGTGTGTGTGGGGGGGGACCTGTTGTGTCATTCCATGTGTCCTTGTGCTCATTAACACGTACACCCACACTTTACATACGGAATGGTTGGCAATGTCTTTTAAGCCATTTAAAGTGTACTATTCGCTGGATAAAGGTGTGACCGTGTAGACACAGGTGTCGCCGTTACCCGTCTGTCTCGGTGTTGCATTATCTCACACAACTGGGGGTTTAGTCCTTTTCTAAGACAAGTTATATATCTAGGGGAGGGAATAATGTACTCACTTTATATTTTTTCTTGTTGAATACACAACCTGGATTTTGTAGTGCGATACGGTGGAGAGGTGGGGGCCGAAATGAATTGACAAAAAACGATAAAACAAACAAACTGTGGGGTCATAATTCAAGATATTATGTGATGTAAAGTCCCTTGGTGTAATTTTGATTATGATTTGTCACTATATACATAAAATTTAATTTAATTTAATATAATGAAAATAAAATAACAGTAGGTTTTTATCCTAAATTCAACAACCATGTATAATATTGAGGAATTTAAAAAAAAAAAAAGTCAATGATCACGTATTGTCATTTTAATTTTTCATGTCTACTTGTTGTCTGTTTGGAGGTGTTCATTATTCATGTGTT
>OOFC01014166.1:0-10940 GCA_900323345.1 Pseudochromis fuscus
GGGGGGGGGTTGAGGGGAGGGGGGCTGACTGCCTGGGAGTGAGAGAGGCTTTGCTGAAGCAGTGACGCAAAGCGCAACATTGGAGATTATATAAGTGTAAAAGTCCTTTGAGTTCATTATGGAGCTGTGGCAGAACAAATCCCACTGTAATGGGAAGCTCTGTATTATAATTGAATAGATTTGAGTGAAGCCGTTTGTGTGCAAAGAAAAAACAAAGATGACACAATGGTCTATCCGTTTCTTTATTTTTTTTGTACACTTTCCTTATAGACACATTGCCTATATGATACGTACCATTGAGCGTCTTACACAACAAAGGGTTTCAGAGGAACTATTAATAATGCAAAGATTCATTATTATTCATCAGAGCGCAGCTATATCACGCTGCTGCTACAGATTGCCAGAGACAATCTTTTTATCCAATATCTGCAGTGGATGTGGTGGTGTCAGGTCACATTACCTATTGCTGAGGAGACAAAAGCAGTCATTTGAATTTGAAATAAAATGTGGACAAGCTGCCTGTGGTCAAAAGAGGTAGTTGACGAAAACCAAGCACATGAGAGAACATGCAAACTATAGATAGAAAGACCCCAGAGGGTTGGCAGGTTACAACCCAGCACCCGTCTTGCTGTGAAGTGACCAGGATCAGCACTGCACCACCATGCTGTCTTTGTAAATAAGTCACCTGTAGAGGTGTTAGTCTGTTTAATTCCTCTTTGCACAGAGCCAGACGAGCTGTTTCCCTCTATCCTAAGCCTGGGCAAAGTAGTCCAGTCTGCCCCTAATGCATTGATATTGACCTTCTTTGCTCACTCTTTCAAAAGTTCTTCAAAATGATGAACTATTCTTTAAAATTATCCTCCTCCCTGGATTACTGTAGAGAGTGTGCACAATTGGCTATTAGAGCATGCGTCATGACCCATTTAGTTCTGAGGGATAAAAGAAAAATAACAAAAAAAGCACCTGCTCCAAATAGTTCCCCAACACAGTCGCTCACCTTGGCTCACCGCATCCTCAGATTGTCAAAATCGACCATAATAAAGAAAAAGTGACTGTAATCAGGTCGCATGTTGCGAGCTTTTGAGGTGACTGCTGTGAAGCAGCAACGCCCCTCATCCATACTGCAGTGACTCATACAGGCGTTCTGCATATAGAACAGCCTGGTTCTGCAGCCAACCACGTGGCCGACAAGTGTTGTCCTCACGTCACCTCTCAATAACTTAACTCCTGCAGAGTCTGTTTACAAGGACCAATCCATAGTGTGGCTCTAAAGTCTCGCCTTTCTTTCTCCTCTCTGTTTACATGACGTCATCTGAAGTGCAGAGTCAGGAAAGCATCGAAATTCAATGAATAAAAACATTGGAAAAAAAAAATGTTTTTCTGTGTGAATGCGTGTGTGTGTGTGCATTTTTCTATTAATCTTGTTTGACCATGGCATCTCAGTGTAAACATTTCTTTATCTCTGTCTGCATCATGTTTTTTTATTTTTTTTATTTTCATTTTTCTCCTCTGGCTCTGGACTGAGTTGAACCCTGCTGTCCCTGTTTCCCTTCTCTCCCTCCCATCCTGTTCCTGCCTCCTCCCTTCTTCTCATCCCATCCTCACCTACCCTCATCTTCTGTCACTGCCTGCCCCTCCCCCTCCCGTCTTCCTCATTAATCCATTTTTTTCACCCCCCCCTCCTCCCCTCCCTCACCTTACTTCCTCTTCTCTTCCCTTCTTCCATCCTCCTCTTCCTCCCATCAGCACTAACTCTTTCTCTGCGTGTTTTCCTCCCACCTACCTTCATCCTCTTCCTCTAACATCAGAGTTGACTTTAGGTAAAGGGGGCGGGGCTCAGAGTGAAGCGAGGTGAATTTGAGGGAGGGGAAACGGAGGGATGGGGATTGAAAGAGAGAGAGAGGGAAAGGGCAATCGGGGTGAGACGCACTTAATGAACTGTATGTGTGTGTTAGAGAGAGACACAAGAAGAAATGGGGGGAGAAAGAATAGAAATAGTTTCCACTTGCACTTTGCAGAAACACAGTCTGGATCCACTCAGAGCAGCTCCCTGGAGGATGACCAAGGCTGTTTTCTCCCTGCCTCACTTCTCTTCCTGAATGTTTAGCGCTGATAAACCGTTTGCATCCAAAACAAAGCCGGTTGAGATAAGGCTTCTGCTAAAATCATCAGTGAGCTCTCACTCTCTCATTTTTTATATCTTTGTTTTCTGGCTTTATAACACCCTCTCCGGCCGACAGGGATTAAGTGGCTGGTGAAACTGTACAAACACACGCTCCCTTATCGCAGCTGTCCCTGCAATAACTCTGAGAGTGTGTGTGTTTTCTGAAGGTGTGTGTGAGCGTGACTATTTGTGCATGCCTGACAACGCTGTACCTGCACTGGTGTTTGAAGTCATTATGAGTCAGAGACGCCGGGTCAAAGCTCCTCTGCATGCTCAGCACATTGTTGTGTATTAACAACAGGGCTGGTGCTTTTGTGTGTTTGGTCCCACTCCTGTGCACATGCATGTATGTGCAGGCAGGCGCTCCATTATGTATGCCTGCATGTACTGTATGTCTTTGAATATGTGTCTTTTGCATGTGAATATCTTTGAGTACATTTACATAATGCAGCTGTGTTATATCTTGAGGGTTTTGAACAGCTTTAAAGGCAAAGGCGAGTATATATAAATATAAATATACACACCCATCAGCCACAACATATTGCATATGTCCCCTTTGTGCACATTAAACAGCTCTTACCCATCGGGGCCTTGACTCCACAGACCTCAGAAGGTGTCCTCTGGGATCTGGCATCATGACAGCAGACCCTTGAAGTTCAAGAAGCTGCAAAGTCAGGCCTCCATGAATGAGACTCCAAACCCACCTCCTTCATCCTACAGAAGTTTGAGTAATTTAAGATTTGGGGGCTTAACGCTTTGAACTCTTTGTCATGTTCCTCAAACTTTTTTCTGAACAATGTATGCAGTGTGGCAGGAGGTATTATCCTGCTGAAAGGGGATACTGCCTTCAGGGAATACTGCTGCCACGAAGAGGTGACTTTAACGCCAACGCAACGAAAACAATATTCAAATTAGGAAGCACTCAGTCAGCACAAACCTCCACCAGGGCACAATTTAGCAGTAAACTGAACACTGTTGCCCTCTTGTGGTGAAATAGCAACACTATCTTGTTAAAACCTTATTTCACAAACTTCATTGAGATCTGTTCAGTAGTTTTTCTGTAATGTTCATAACAAACAAACAAGCTAACAAGCTAGGTGAAAACATGGCCAAGATCCAGGATCCATATGCCACTTACAAGCTTTTTCAAGTCAGTATTTGTTATGTATGTGCATCTCAAGCAGTAAATAAAGCCTGAACTGTATGTGGCTACTTGTAACTTTTGTACATCTGGACACTTAAAAACAGTCTTTATTCATATTTACAGAGCTGCTCCAGCTCAGTTAAGTTTCAACTGATCTTGACTGTGACTTGGCCACTCCAGGACATTAAAATTGTTGTTTTGAAGCCGTTCCAGTGAAGCTTTGGCCTCATGTTTGGGGTCAATGTCATGCTGGAAAATTAATCTTCTCCCACGTTGCAGAACTCTTGCAGGCCACAGCAGTTTTTTCCTCCAGCATTTCCATGCGCTGTACAGCCACTGGATGTGTCAGTGTCCACTGAGTGGAGCGTCTCACTGTGACTCGTTGTTGTTTTGTGCCTGCCAGACTGGTTCTTGACCCTGCAAATCATGCGACAGACCGTTGTGTCTGGTGAACATTTTACATCAGATGCTGACTTGGGCTCTTGTCCCTGATCTAATTAATTAAAAATATTAATACATCACGCAGTACAATGAAAGCTTCAAGCCTCATATATAATGTAATTGTGGGTTTTAGCTTCAGTAGGAATTCATTTGAGTCAAACAATGGACACACTCAGTACAGTTTAGGAGACAGTACTGTACCAGCATGGAAAACCTCACTAGACTACAGCAAGGTAGCAGATCTATCTTTAGGCCAGTTGTTCTCAATAAATCTGAATTATGTTTCCAGGTAACACTAAGGGAGGGAAGCTAAGTAAGCAAACCCAGCTTCCCCGAGCTTGACGTGATCTTCCATGGCTTATTGGATTAACTGTATAGTGTTTGTGTGTGTGTGAGAGAGAAATTCATGCTCTGTGTGTGCATCTGCTTCTGAACTGTCTGTGAAGAGTGTTTGACTATTTTTACTTAAAGTGTGGAAGTGTCTGTGCATGTGTGTGATCCACTTATGTTGTCTAAACAGAAGAGAGGTGTGAGGTCATACAATGTCTGCATGCATCACACTCTCTCTTTGCCTACATTGACTGGCAGCAGATGTAGCACATGTAGTAAAAGGTGTACTAAACAAATCAAAAGTATCACTCATACTCATACTTCCACTTTATCTGGATCCGGGTCATGGTGGCAGCAGCCTCAGTGAGGAAGCCCACACAGCCCTCTCCCCAGCCACCTCCACTAGCACTAGTTTCCACTACCACGGTAATCCTGAGGTGTTCCCAGGCCAGCCGAGAGACATGATCCCTCTGGTGTATCCTGGGTCAGCCCCGCCGTCTCCTCCCAGTTAAACATGCCCAGAACACCTCTTCATGGAGCTGTCAAGGAGGCATCCTCACCAGATGCCCAGACCACCTCAACTGGGTCCTCTTGACAGGGAGGAGCAGCGACTCTACTCTGAGTCCCTCCCAGATGTCCGAGCTGCTCATCCTGTCTCTGAGGCTGAGCCCGTCCACCCTGCAAAGGAAACTCATTTCTGCCTCTTGTATTCACAATCTCATTCTTTTGGTCATTACCCAGAGCTCATGACCATAAGTGAGGGTTGGAACGTAGATTGACCGGTAAATCCAGAGCTTCTTCTTCCGGCTTAGCTCCCTCTTCACCATGACGGACCCGTTTACCATTCGCTTCACTGCAGACGGTGCCACAATCCACCTGTCAATCTCTATTCTACCTTCACTCACGAAAAAGATCTTGGAATACTTAAACTCCTCCACCTGAGGTAGAACCTCCTGCCCAACCTGAAGCGGGCAATCCACCCTTTTCTGGCTGAGAACCATGGCCTCAGACTTTGAGGTGCTGATTCATACTCGCCCCAGCGAAAGCTGAAAGTCACTGCTTGATAAATCTAACAGGACCGCATCGTCTGCAAAAAGATGAGATCCTCCTGCCACAGTATTACTAACTACAAAAACAAATGATTGTAAAATAACTGAAATACAGTGAGAAAAAAAACACAAGCTCTTTACTTTACTGTGAGCCTCAAATCAAGTCAATGAGAGGACTGTTATGCTAGCTGGATTAACTGAAAAAACAGTGACTGAATGCAGCAACCATCAGCCTTTTTAGCTAACTTTCTCTGTAAAACCACACCAATCAGTACATCTAACACTGTACATTGAAAGGTTTTATCATCAACAGATCAGTAGGATCTAGCATAAATTAATAAAAACGACTTCTTTCGCCTGTTACAGTCGCAAGTGAATGAAGGGTCTATAAACGTGTGAGCCAGTAAAGCCGATCTGAAGTGGAGAAAGCTGCTGCGAGGTGATACAGACTTCTATTACTGAGTCCTTTCTCAGTGACAGGTAATACCAGGTACAGAGAGTGTGGCTGTGGAGACATTTATCACTAACTGTGTGGGAATGTCATTCAGTCAAGTCATTTAACAAGGCTTGAGTTAGGGTGTTCATGTTTAAACAATGGGAGTTCCCCACATTCTCAAAACTGTGGAATAACCAACAGTATTAGATCCTTATTATTTTGTTCAATTAGCGATTCTACTGTTGATAACACTGGGTCTCTGGATTAAACTAGAGGTGATGCAGTATACTTTTAGTACAGGATAGTAGGGTCCGTAACTTTTTTTTTAAGGAAATAAGTGAATCACATCAACCATAAGGGATGCCAAATTAAAGGTGAATGTGTGCGTTAAGTCATTTATTTCATAGTTACAAAAATATATAAAAATTAAGAGACTTCGACTTCGACAGTTTAAAACCAATCAGAGCGACTACAAGCCAAGAGTTCCTGAGGATGGGCCCGATTGTCTGGCACGCTAAACCAAATAAACTTCCAAAGTCTAATTTTTAGACTTTTATTTAAAGAATAAAAAAGATAATCAACTCAAGATTAAGTGTGCTAACTCATCAAAGTATTGACAGCGATCAAAAACAATAGCGGTGAACAAAAAATACAACAAGAAAAAGGTGAACAGGTG
Source organism: Pseudochromis fuscus (assembly GCA_900323345.1). NCBI lineage: Eukaryota > Metazoa > Chordata > Actinopteri > Pseudochromidae > Pseudochromis > Pseudochromis fuscus. The sequence continues at coordinate 6,241 of OOFC01014166.1, forward strand.
AGGAGATTATCATTATATCCCCGCCCATACCCATGTGATCTGCTATTCCCCTATTGAATAAAATCACCAAAAACCTAACCAAACCAAACAATAACAAATATGCACCTTAACCTTATAATAAAATAATTCAATCATGGGTCCTATACCAATAGTATCTCACCATCCGCATGTCAATCAATCTGCTGTTAGCGGCACAGTTTAGATTAGCACCAGAAAACACTGCAGCAGCTGTAGTAGTAATCAGTAGTTTGTTATGAAGGTATCATTAGTTAGTTAGTAGTTAGTAGGTATCATTAGTAGGTAGTAGGTATCATTAGTTAGTTAGTAGTTAGTAGGTATCATTAGTAGGTAGTAGGTATCATTAGTTAGTTAGTAGTGCTAACATAATCTACTAACATAGTACGGTGGTTATCTGCTACTGTTAGCTAGCTAGCTATAGTGTTTCATTGTGTTTCAATGGTTCAATCAAATTGCTCCAAACATTTTCTCCTACCATAATATTCTCTTTTTGCCCGAAATATGTCACGATACGATAGTTAGATCTTCTCAAAATGCTGTTTCAAGTGAAACCACACAATCAGACATGAAGCCTAGAAAAAAACTGTTTACACATGTCCATTCTCAATTCCCAGCAAGCATTCATCCATACACTTATTATATCAGTAACGATCCCAGTAGTACTGCATATGTTTTTAGCTCTGACCTACTGCTGTCTGCAACTAGGAACAGCTGAGGCCGTGACCTTGCGTGGCCTTTCTACAGTGAGTTCAACCTGAATACCTCTCGTACCTCTCCACCCACACACATGAAGGGTTTCACAATAGACTTAAGCCTCCTGAGTAGCAATTAACAGCTGCCAGCATGGCTAACAATCCCTTTAACCAAAGCCTAATGAAAGCCCTAGCACCTCTTAAGTGTCTCTCCAACCGTGTAACAAGCTCTCTTCATTATCAGACACCTACAGCCACATAACACCGCGCTAATTATGTGGGGGCATCGGTGGCATTTGTAGGACTGATAACTGGATTTGTCAGTGAATCAGGTCGATGTTGGTCAATTATAAACAAAATCCTGTTATGCTGGTATCTCTCTCCACTCCCATATCTGAAGCTAACCAATGAGCTGTGATTATTATTGTTATTTCCTTCATATGACTTACCAGCATCAAAATGTCAACTATCAGCGTCTTTAATCTAAAAATATCTCTATGAGTTGCTGCATTTGAACGGACCCTTATCAGTCAGCCCTCGGGCAACACAAGGCCTTCTGAGCAGCCCCACATGCAAACAAAGGATGTTGTCTGTGTGTTGGTGATGTGCTTTAAACACCAGCGTCTGGCATGCAACCGCAAACACTGTAGGCAGCGCAATATGATCTGTTATTGACTCAAACCGCAGGTGAACAAGTCATTCCTATGCTTGAAATCTGACTGGAAATCAGATGATCGTATTCCCTCAGAAAATAACTATCACGTCTTGTGAGTCCGTTCTCTTGTCAGAGTTCCCAGTGGTTGTGTCTTTCTCTTTTCCCCCTGAAAACATCTCATAATGATTTAGAGTGGGCCGAGGTCTCCTGGGGACACAGGAAGGGCCTGCTCTGAATCTAAATTAAGAGGATGAGGTAAAGCACTGCAGTGTGACAGGACATCAACAGGACATAGCTCGCCAACACCGCATCACTTTCTCTCTCTGGACGCCTTGATGTTGTCTCTTTCTCTGCGTCTTCCTGTCTTTCTCTCTCTGCACATCGTTACCTTGACATTCCTGCATCCTTTCCCTTTTCAGAGCCAGAGATTTCTATCTCACACCATCATCTGATCCGGTAATACACCCACTGCAGCTACTGTCCTGCCGCTCGCTCCATTTTATGCGATTGTACACGGTACTCACTTTGACATACTAATCTGATAAACGCTAATCAGATTCTCGCTAATGCTATTAAATGGCTCTTAAGGGAATATCTTTCATTGTTGCTTGTGTTTGAGGTGGGTTTAGACTCTGATATATTGGTTTGTGGATTTGTCAAGCTGAGATGTTCACCTTCTGATGTGATTAGGGTTGGAGTTAAATAGCGTTCTATCAAATCTGAATCCAGTATAAAATCTGTTTGTTTGATCGAAATCCTTTTGAATATCAGACACTCAGGTGCAAGGGCCAAAGATTCAGATGGGGTCTGTAATGAACCTTTTGTCCACTGAGACTGCTAGCCTTATTAATATTACCTGAACCTGTTAACCTCTTTCTAGACCTGAAAGTGAGATAAACATGATATTGTATGGAGTGGTGATTAATCACATGCAGTTTGTACAGGCAGCTAGAAAGCAGAGAGCACAAACCTCCACCAAGACATAATCTGTACAGCACATGTGTCCACCTAATTGTCTTACATCATCGACATTATCCTGCTGAATATGTTTGATTCTAAACAAAATTCATTAGGATTTAACAAAGTTTTTCTAAAATTTGCTCATTAAAGGAGATGGGGACTTTCTGTGGGATTTCTGAATTATTTTGGACACAAGCCCATCTTCTGATCCTCTTGCCCAAGTACCGTTCATACTTTTTTTTCTTTATCGGAAAGTTACAATATTTAGTCATTTCGGTGGATGACAAAAATGGCATCTACCTGAATTTCTCTGATGCAGTTTAACCAACACTGACTGTAGATAGAATGGATGAAGCCAACGTGATGTCACCATTTGTGGCTTTGAGGCCAGGAGTTTGGTGTTTGAACGTTGCCATGTTGGTTGTTTGGAGCCAGAAGTGACCATATTTGGATCTGAATTGAGGAGTGAGGAGTCTGATCTGACTCTCGAATCCAGACTCAGTGCCTTGAGTTCTTATTGGAGAAGGTTTTTTTTTGGGCGGCAGTCGGTTGGGACTTGGGTTGGGAACTGGAGGGTCGCCGGTTCAAGTCCCAGGCTAGACAAAATACGGAGCATGGACTCTGGTGGCTGGAGAGGCACCAATCCACCACCAAGGCACTGCTGAGGTGCCCTTGAGCAAGGCACCCCCCCCCCCCAACTGCTCCAGGGTGCGCTGGGATCGGTGGCGCCCTCACCCGATCCCCTCTCCATGCATGGTATGGGTCCCCTATGTGTGTGTGGATTGTTTAGAGGGGGCCCTGTGTTTGTAGGGTGGAAATGCCATTTCATTGTGTGTGTTTGTACTGTGTGCAGCATGCTACAATGACAGAAACAAAGCCGGCTTTATTAGGTAGTTCTTCTTCTTCTTCTTCTTTAGGTTTAGGGTCTCATTGGAGACTAACCACACCCCTAAATATGGTCAAATGATTTTCTGTTGAAGAAGAGTTGACTTTCTCTAATGACATCAGAATAACTTGTGGGGAAAATGTATTAACTGAGTTTTTCAGGACAGAAAATGAGGATCTTTGAATTGCAGTCAATTGGAGGCACAGTTTTTGGAGCCAGCAACTAGTGGCCATCAGGAGTATTGCACTGTTTACATTTTCATAATGGCTTCACTTTTGAGCCCCTATTGCTTTGTCTATTTGTATATACAGTCTATGCTAACCACATATATCTCCTTATGTGGATATATTTTTTTTCACAGACCTAATAATAGACATAATATTAGACATATAATATCTAAGTATTTCAATGAGTGCTATATGAGGGATTAATGTTCCTAATAGTCTCCTGAGTGGAGGCAATAATACTGATAAATGACTGATTTTATAATACATCAAACTTCTACTCTGACATTTGAGGGTAGGATGGATGTAATGATTTGAAGGTAAAGATGCATAAAATATCGACTCTTTGCAAGTTCAAACAGACTTTAAGACTGTGTGCTCAAAAGGTGCTTGTGCAGGTTTGAAAAGTCAATAAGGAAGAAAATGTTCAGAATTACTGTTTGCTCTTCATAATACAGTTCACACAGAAGAAGTTCTCAACACACAAACATATAAAACGTGGGTTTCATAATCTGAGAGGAAAATGGATGAGGTTAAAACCATGATGAAAAATTAAAAGTACATAACAAGTCGTCATTTGTTAATAAATGTGAAATATTTACTCTGCATGAATCAGTGCTGGCTACCCACACACAGCTTTAAATTAACTACAACTCTGAAGAAAGAAAGGTAAGAGTAGACATCAGTGAGGAGGAAATGGTCGAGGAAAACATGGAGTGATGGCAGTTCAGTGTGAAGGAGACTGTAGTAGTGATCAACAGCTTGTCATGTCAGTATCTATGTGTCGCTTTACAGTCTCAACCTTACAGTTATGCTTTCTGAGTGTTCGTGTTTGTGTGTGTTGTGTTGTGCTCTGCCGGCGGTAGTCATAACAGGAGGTTACGGTCACGCACTCTTTCCAAGCCTTCAATGTTGCTCTAAACAAACTAAGAGGAGGAAGTCCCCTCCACCACTGAAAATAATGGTCAACATGTTTATTTGTGCATTTGGAGTGCATGTGTGTGTGTGTGTGTGTTTGCTTGGATTCATGTTGTAACTCCATCTCCTGTCTCTTTCTCTTATAAGTTTGTGTGTGTGTATGACTGTGCATGTGTGTTTTCTCTGTATATGTGTGTGTGTGAGAGTGTGTGAGAGAGAGAAAGCGAGTGCACGGGAGAGTTCATTGGATAGCCAGTAGCTTTGCAGCCTTTGCGCGGACAAGTTGATTATCAAGACAAGGCTGAGATAGTATCTGCCTCCACTCAGAGAGACAATTGAGAGAATAG
>OOFC01014167.1:0-14170 GCA_900323345.1 Pseudochromis fuscus
GGGTTTGTCGCAAGCTGGGCGACAGGTTAGCTTACCTGCTAGCAGAATCCCCGACTATCGTATGCTTCCTGTTAATGTGGTATTTTAAACAGGAAGTGCTTCAGTGAAACCTCCTTCCTGCAGAGTGTGTGTAATATTTTCTGTCGGTTGACTGTTGGTTTTTTTGTACTCTCATTTCCCATCAAGAGGGCCGACATACTATCGAGCCTTTTCAAACAAAAAAACGTAAAAACCAAAAAGCCGTGCTGTTTCGCATCTTCCCTCTTTCAGCTTCTTCTTCTTCCTGTCCAATTCTGTCAATACCATAAACAGTGGGAGCGATACTGCCCCCACTGCTTCCTGTGGGGAACTACAAGTACAGATGACTTTTTCCCGGCTGGTATTTGATTTTACCAATAACAATAATACGACGCATCGATTCATGAATTTCCCTGTCGATGAATTTTTATGATCGATTATGTCGAATAATCGTTGCAGCCCTACATATAAGACATTTATATGCAACTGTACATAAACATAGCTTGAACTTAAGCAGTGTCATGCATTTATTCACCTCTGTGTAGAACATTTACAGCATCCACTAAATTGTTTGATTGTCTGTACTGAAAAGAAAATTGTCCTCCTGATATTGAACAACATGAGACACCATTTAATGTCCCCAAGTCTGCAATCACACTCCACTGGACAGCTGTGTACCGCTAAAGCACCAACACACACAAACTCAATTCCAAGCCCCCCACCACCACCATCACACACACACAGTCCAAACCCATTTCCTTCCCTCCTAGTCCCTAAACTGTCCCATTTGAGCCCTATCATTTCCATCTCCCAGGGGCTATGTATTTTAGCTAGCACAGTCATAGCCCCTTAGCTGCTCATGATCTTTAAGTGTGTATGTGTGTGTGTGCCTAGGGGTCTTCGGCCAGGAGATGAGGGCTCTAGGAGGGGACTGGTGGAAGGATTAGTTTTCCTGTCCTCCTCCACCTCTTTACCATTTTAATGAGGCAGGGCCAGAGGGTCTTTCTTCTGCCCCAGCCAACTGTGTCATAGTCTGGGCTTGGGGACTGAGTGCGGCTGCAGGGGTTCGGGGATGGGTTTTGATACAGCGTGGCCATTGTATGGGGAAATGGAGTGAGATACGGTACTGATGAGAGGGGAGTGAGGAGACGTGTTTGAGAGAGAAACAGAAGGAGACGGGACTGTGTGTATGCACAAACCTCCGTGTGTCTCCTCCCAGAATAAAAGAGTAATTTAGGTCTTTCTATGGGCCTACCTCCAAAGCTCCCCTGGTATGCACCCCGATAACACAGAGAGGGCACGTGTGGATTAACTCTCAATTGAAGGGACTGTAATTACCTGCTGATATGAATATTATTACCACTACCAGGCAAAAAAAAAAAGAAGGGAAAATTCTCCTTTTAAAAATCCACAAATGGTTAAGGGTCAGCTAAGGTAGGAAGAATAGGTGGTAATGCTTTAGTTTGTGTTTGTAACATCCCTTTCACAAATGACAAAGACATCAGGCCAAGTCAGTAAAAGAACAGCTGTCTGCAACTGTATTGTCCTGGGATTAAAAATAAATAAAATACACAAATGCTCCCAGGCTGTGTTTATCTCTTTAAATTGCAGTGTATGTCTGTGCATTATGCAGTAGAGGGAAAAAAACGAGATTTATGGCATTGCAATCAACAGGACATGTGTGCACTACTGTGACTTTCAAAGCCACCAGGAGTTATGCAAGGCAGATGTCCACTGGATGCTTTAAAGTAAGACAAAGCCACTGTCACTGGAGTGAGGAAAGGAAAAAAGCCACAGGGCTCGACAGGAGTGGACAGTGGGAAAAGGGAAGGGGCTGAGGGCTGTAGTGGTGTGTGTAAAGATCAAAAGGTGTGTCTCTAGTGTGCACATGTGCATGTGTTTGTCTCTGCTTTCATTCAACAAGACCTCAAAAGAAGTTGGACTGAAAAAAAGAAATTTCAGAATCCACAAATCTCCACAGCAAAACAAAACTGGTTCCACAGCAGGACGTCTGCGTGAGTCCTCTCTATTGGACAAAGGGCCTGACAATCATCACAGGGGGTCAGGAGGGTGGTCAAAACTCAAACAAGGGTACAATGGCTCCTTGGGTTTCCACACTGACGCACACTCACACACACACACACACTCTGAAAGAATGCATGGCTAATCAACCTTGGGGGAAAACACAAATAACCTTGAACTGATGATCTGTGTTTGTCAGTGATAAAGCGTTTCATAAAAAGAAGGAACTGGACCAGCCAAAGAATGCTACTGATGTGAATGCGTGCAGCCAAGGCTTTTGAATTTGTTATAATGGAGAAGACCATGAAGAGGAGTCATTGATACAAGCTGAAGTCCACTTCACGGTGGTTTTGGCACTGAGTGGGTGAGACTGAGAACCATTTCACAGCCAAAGACACTTGGCCTCAGGGCCCAAATGCCTATGGAGCAGGGCTAGGCTCAATGCTATGACCTGAGGGTCACAGGATTGAACACAATCATTACTGTCACTAGAGCCTGACTTAGGCTTTGTCCAACTGTCTCAGTCTTTCTCACGCATATACTGAATGACCTGGGCTGACGGCAAGCAGCAATGCTAGTCAGCTAACCCTCTCTGTAGTCATATCCTGAACTGATGAATCAGACAAGACACCCACCCTTTCTTTCTTCTCTTCTTTTAAACATGTACTCTTCTCATTTCCTGCCACCATTGGAATAACTTTCCTTAACAATGTCCCTCTTTCCCGTCTTATGCTACTACTTATTTCACTCCGTCCACCTTTGTCTGCCATCCCCTCAGACCCTCACCTCTCTTCTGCTTTTACTCAACTCTTCTTCTCTTCTTATCCAGGAGGCTGTTTCCTCTGTGTCCAGGCCCTACGGTTCGAGGGCAGGCTAAATCACAGCCAGCCACAGGCGCTAAATAAGAACAAACGCCTCTGCTTTACCTGCACAGCCTCCCCGAGGGGACACTCACAGACCAGACGGCAGCTAGCATTCCTCCCATTTCTCTGTGTACACCACCTCCCCAGGTCTCCTCACTCTCTGCATCGAGTGTAATTGAAAAACACAAGGCCCAAAGGCCTTTACTTTCTCAGCTAAAGAAATAGGGCGAATGCCTCAAAGGGAGAGGAAGAGGAAGCAAGGATGTGGGGGAGGACACAGGGAAAGTGCAATGCAGAGAAAGGAAGAGGTGATTTAATTGGACAATAAGGTAGTCACTAAGGCTGGAAAATACCAGGGCCCTGAAATCTGTATGCACACAATGAAGAACTATTTTTTTTAGAGGGTGGAGGCCAGTGGGCGAGAAAGTAAACAGAGTGGGAAGAAAAACATCATATGAATATATAATCGTAAAGATCTGAAGAGGATATTGTTGCATAACATAGAGAATTTCATATTGTTCTGAAGCTGTATGACCCGACTCTGTAAAAGTACACAAGCAAGTGGACAGAGGAGAATATACAGAAAGTAATCACAAATACTGAGGCTCTTGATAAGTTTTAAGAAAGCTGTCATGCAGGTGTAGACATTAATATCAGCTCAGGACCACCAAGGCATGGACTCTGAAGATGTCCCTGTGTATCTGATGGGTGCTCTGTGACACTGACACATTAACACTTTGCAGCAGATCCCTGAAGACCTCCAATGTCTGACGTAGAGCAACTAGATCAGACTTGCTCTAGCACATCACCGAAGCTCCCACATAGTCACTGGTTGATGTAGCCACTCGCTGCAGACAAGGAGCATCATGCAAACCTTGCAAATGTCCTGTCATAACACTTGGACACTTGCTCACTGTTTGCCTAACCTGTGAGTGATCTAACAAGTTTTGGCATGACATTAGTATGACGTGACCTAAAACACTAAAGGCAGAGATGTGTGACTGCTTGAGATTTATCTATCAAGCCTGATGTCCAATTTAAAAAGCTGGACAAATGTGTGTATAAAACAGAAGATCTGCAGGAGTCTGCTTAAAGATACACCTGCTAAGTTGTTTGATTTCAAGCAGCAGGTGTGCATTAATCCGACTACAGATAGCACAGAAGCTAAGGGGCTCTCTCATCTCTTTATTTACACACCAACGCCCACGCCCAAAATCAAATGAACATTCACCTATCTCGCACAGAGGGACGTACACCACATGATGTACAAATCCCCGTGCAACTTTTAGGCGATGCTCAAATCGACGGTCGAATCGCAAATAGCCGACGTGTTTGTCTTAAGCAGGCACTCTCAGGCTCAGATGTGCATGAGCATACATATGCCAGTGTAATGATTTTTTTTTTTCTTTGTGCATTAGTGTGTGTCACTGCTCCTGCTCTGCATCCTCATCTCTTCCCCTCATGTCGTGCACACAGATGAAAGTGGGACTTGTGTGTAATTAATTGGATATGTTTGTAATTAGGGGGCGAGAGAGGGAGCGACGCACACTAGCCTCCTTTTGTTTTGTCTGTTGCGCCTAACAACAGCACAGGAAAATAAAAACTGATTACACAGAACACTAATTACCGTGGAATTATCCCCCTCACTTCACAGGGTTCATCCTCATCCTGTGTCTGCATGTGTGTGCAATCACACACATGGGTACACCAGTCAGATTTGCCGGCCTTCCTTCGGCGCGGGGATGGACACACAATCGACACTTCATTGACCATTACAGTGATCACAGACAAGCATAAGATGGGGATGGAAGGTAATGAAATATTTGCTTAACAAGAAGACTTGGTTGCTTGTTTGTTGGTGAAACACAGTGTGACATGTGCTGTCAGGGACTAAATGGATACGGCTGCTTTCAAACAGAGGACTCACTAATGAGCTCCAAGGTCCATGGGCTCAAATAATAAGTCTTCAGATTTACTCTCAGCATTTCTGGATGTTGTTAGAGCTCAGATATGTCGGATGTGTTTTAAAATACCCAATTTAATGACATAAGGTATGAGTGCAGCTGCGAGGAGGAAACAACAGCATCCAAGTCAGTCTCTTAGTATGAGGTCTTTAAGCAGTGTAAAACATTTAACGCCCTGAGATGTCTTTCAGGAATTTCTTCCAGATATAAAAAAAAGTCTCGTCTTGAGCGTGACCTCGACTTCCAGCCAAAGAATTTGGTTTTCACGACGCTGCAGTGAATGAGAAAGGGAGCACGAAGTCAGGATCTATTCATAAACAAGGCCAGGCAGCTATTCAAAACGGTTCAATAAAGTGCTCTAATCGTGCTTATGTTGGTCTCAAAAGTCAAGCTCTGCTGCTGAATAAGCACAGCAGGGCTTTCTCTGTGCCTGCTTTCCTGTTATCTCTGCCTTTTGGTAAGCAGGGAGAGTTGGGTAATGAGTTGGTTGCTTGCTTAGATTGTTCTGTTTATGTGCTGTGTGTGCATGTCTGTCTATTTCAAAGTACATATTTCCACAAACACGTGTGCACACGCATCACTTCCAACCGTGCCTAAAATGCCATCTGATTAACAGCTCCCTTTTTTTTTTTGGCTCGGTGGTGTTAATAAGCTTATCCTCCGGCAGCTTTTTATACAAACAAACACAGACGTACCACTGACACCAAGAGAATAACTATTAAAGCATTTGAGGCTTTCAGAGTGAGCTTCTCCTGGCATTGGGGAGTAAACAGGTTTGCACGTGCACACGAGGATGCACTACTACTGCTAACACACTGGGATTTACAAGAAGTGACCCGCAATGATTAAAATCTAAAACTACAGCGGAGACCATCTGGTGTCACATTTATAAAGTTGTTTTACCTTATATAGTGCAGTACGGCATAATGAACCACAATCACTGCAGTGCGCACTGAGCAACACTCCTTCCTCCTGCTCTTGTGGTGTTTGTCTTTATCTGTCCACTCCCACAGCCTCAACAACCGTGCAAATCAAACGTAAGATAACAAGGCGAAAACTAAGCCAAGCAGATAGATGACAACGTGCATCCAAAGTGTGTTTGGCGTGAACAAAAACATATCTGCTGGATCTACTTCCCCACTGAGATGGAGACCTGAGGGGGGGACACCCTCGCCCCTGTAGATTACGGAAATGGAAGAGCGGATTCCTCCGGACCCCGACTCTGATTTCTCTCTCTCCGTCTTCCTGCATCCCCGCGTTGCCTGGCTCGACTCGCCCCGTGTTACCATGGCAACAAGGACTGGTGCGACACGGCGAGGGAGACGGAGGAAGAGAGGAAGAGTGGGAGGGAAGAGTCCACCTGCAGTCCAATACCAGCAGCAGAAACCCCGGGGGACTGTAGCAGGAGAGGCAAGAGTTCATCCCCAACTTCTTTTCTCACACTCACATATTTGTCCTTCAGCATAAACACTGACACGTCCTTCCTGTCCTCCTCTTTTATCTCCTCCTCTGAGCCTTTATCCTTCTTCTTCTTCCTCTCCCCTCACTCCAACCTTTGTCCTTCGAAACCTTTTCTTCCTCTTTCCCCCCTCTCCTCTTCTTTTCATCCATCCTTTCCTCCACCACCCACCCAAATGAATTGATAATGACAGTGGTTGGGTCCGTGGTGGTGTCGGAGAATTGTAATTATAAAAATGTCACTCCTGGTTATTCGAACAGAACAAGGAAGCGTTACTGTGCGTGACATCTGCACTTTCCAGGAGGTAGGGAAGAAAGAGCTAATCCTGCATCATTTCATTTACAGACTCGTATCAGTCGGAAGTAGAGAGCCGACAAGGAGACGGAGCTTTGATTGGATGTTGTTATAATGGATTTCTCTTTCTGCATGTATGACTGTCACCACATGTCTAAGTGAAATATGTGGCAGGCACAACACTGACTGTTGGACCTCTCATATCTCAATTTATTCCCTCAAACACCTTAGTTATATATTGAAATATTCACAGCATTTTCACAGATTTTTTTCGAGACTCCCACTGTTTTCTAGCACAATTCCAATATAGCATGTGGCCTTTAGAATAATATGTGCACTGGAAATTGATGGCATTTTCCTTGAAGAGGTGTTCATGAGCGATGGTAGGATATTTGATTGTCTTGAATAAAATGAACTGGATGTCCTGACCTGCCCTTGAGTCTTTTAAGAAATGTGGTGGCACAGATAGTTATTTTTATCTATCTCACCATGATAGTGGGTCTGAGAGACCTTCCTCTGTGCTATACTGATAGAGCCTGAACAGGGCACTTATTTACAACTGCAGAACGTAACATGTCTCTATTTGAGGCAGGCCTTTATTTCACTGTTTGATCAGTCTAGTTAGTTATATTTTAGTATGTAGCTTCATTTTCATGGAGCAGATCAAAATGTTAATTCTACTGCATTATCCTGTAAATATGAACTGAACACTTCCTTGAATCATTTCAAATTAAAAGCCCTCTAGCATTTCAATGGACAAGAAACCTTTAGTTATTACCAGTGTTTTTATTGTGCAGGCTGTTTTTTTCCCCACAGCCTTTACTTGTTTGTATCAACCAATACATTATTAGAGGAAATACCCAAGTAAGTCCCTTTATTTTTAATCAGTGATATAACCATCGTATTAAAAAGTTAGGGTTCTTATATTTTCACCTTTACTTGCAAAATTATTTCCGACTTTGATAGTGATACACCGTGTAGCCTTATCATTACAATTCCCACCGTGTTGTGATATGAGAAGCTTATGTAGCTTTAGAGGCAGTGGGGGAGTAATAAAATCTATCTGTATCTTTGACTGTTAGAGCCACAAGTAAAGGCAGAGCTGTCACACTGATGTAACAATCTGACCCGAGCAGGGCCATGGTGCCGAGACTCCCATCACACTGATAAAGATGTTCATAAAAGGATTTATATTGGCTGTCAGAGTGTATAGATTCTTATCAGTCACATATAGATGCAACATCCCCGCACATTCGCCACTACACACACAGATACAGATGGAGAGACAGACACATCGCACACACACATATACGCACAGGCTCCCACCACATTCATCTTGGCTATTTATTCTACCAAATGATTCTGAACTGAGCGATCTCAGCAGCTGATTCTGGTTCAGATTTAAGGTATTGGATGACAAGAGGAAATCACACAGAAACCAGATGTAATCAGATTGGGGCCTTGCACCGACCCAGAACAGGATCACATTTTGACACATAACACAGGCGGCCTGCTTATCCCATCATTACTGCAGCTCACATTCCCTTGGAAAGACAACACAACCCAATTACCAGCATCCTGTTTTTGACAAAAGGGACATACATGGATGTGTGAGGGTGTGTGTGTGTTTTTTCTGTGTTGAATATCATGAGCTGGGTATTATTACGCTGAGATGGATCCTACTGAAGGTCACGCATTTATATCCTGCCCTACAACATATCTTGACTCTTTATCCCTGTAGCTTTAAAGGTATGTTGACTGTCTGATATCGTTTTTAATAAAAGATCTGACATCAATCACAGACTTGAAGTCGTGAATCACTACACTGCCCATATGGAAATCATTGCAATAGACCTCTATCACTTTTATCATTATCACTGCTTCTGTGTGCAGCAGCATTTGCCATCTCAATTAAATGATCATATAGCATGATGCTAACACCAGCACTGTGGATCCGTTTTCTGATGTGAGCCACAGACAACATATATATATATTTACTGGTGTAGGATTATAAATCACATCAGAGATCATCAAATATGACATTTTATAGATTTAACATAACAAGTTTACTAAAAGACAGCTCAGTGTGAGATGCAGAGGTAAATCCTATAGAGCAGCAGATCTTCCCTCAGCTACTCTATTGCTTGGTTTTAAGAATAGTGAAACTGACAATTGTTAAAACTAAATAATTGATCAGTCTGGACATAAACAGGAGACTGGATGGAAGAATAGCAATAGTTAATGTATTTGTTAGGCAACAGTAGTTCTTCTTATATTCTATCATTATTTTAAAGCAGGTTTCACACTCGTGTTTTCATCTATGTTGGATTTCGATTATGTCCTCGGAAAAAAATCAATACAGTTTTTTCCCGCTCATAGTTTAAAGCCCCCACTGACTCCTGTGCTGGTTCTGAATCAGTTTCACTGTCTATTCCTTCATCTTGGTCTTTCAATATTAAACCACGTTACCCTCTGTGCTCTCACATGTTTCAGTACCTACAGCTGAATCCTTAGTTCTTCTCATCGCTTCATTCATTCAGGACATTTAAAAAGCCTCTATTTTAAAAACCTGAACAGTCCTACTCGCCTGGTGTTAATTACAGAAGCTGAGGGTTGTCAACCTAATGTTAACAGTGTTTCCATTCAATTAGCCTCCACTACAGCCCTCTTTAGACCCACAGAGTTTCACTGAGGGTTCGCTTGACTCTCCGTGAAACACAGTAAAGGTAATAGACTACAAACACAATGTTACAGCAACAGGGCAGGACAACAACATAAAACCACTGAAATCCTACCACTGTCCACTTCAACGTTGAGTTATATAATAATTAAATCGAATAATTAGCGAGCTGATTAGAATAAATGTGCTGGAGAAGCTTTTTATGACTGATGCTCCTCTGTGTAAACATAATAAAGAGAGCTTGGATGGAAAGATGGAGGCAGAGGGTAGAGGGATGGAGTGGTGTTGTGGTGCAAGACCCATTCATTAACAGAATCCATTAGTGCATAAATGAACAGTGGAAATAAAACAAACAGGAAAGACTAATTATGATGCACTGAGCTGATACAGCACATGTGGGCTTTGCTTGTCTGTCATGTGTGGATTAATATGAATGTAAGGCCAGTGCCACGTGTGTTGTGAGGCTTACAGAAGTCATAAACATGACATTGCTGAGTGTTATCGGGCCCTTCTCAAGGTTGCTAAGCGCTACTTTAATTAACACACAGCCAGAGGGAGGCTCCACTGATCCGACGGTAAAACACCCAAATTCTCTATCAACGCTCTTACAACGCTGCTGCAGGCCAGCGCTGCTCGTTGATACCACTGAGATCCACCAGTAATAAATCAAACTGAAGGAAAATCCAGGCGCTCCACCACTTCATGTGTTTGTAATCTGATGAGAGGATTTTTAAAAACTAAATTAACACAAATATGTAGCTCATAAAGAGACAATGTCTGTGTGTAATAAGTGTTTGTCAAGGTCGCTTTGTTATTGATACACATGCAGCTACAGTATGAATATACAACTTTATTGTTTGAGTTTAAAATACTAAATAACTGCAAGATTTCTGGTCAGTGCTGAACAAAATAGCTGTTTCCTGTGTGTGTAGCATTTTCCCACTGATGTCTGAAACATGTGCATGCAGTGGTGAATCATAAGGTTGTGGGTTCGATCCCCAGCTCCTCTTGCCCACATGTCGAAGGGTCCTTGGGCAAGACACTGAACCTTAAGTTGCTCCCAATGGTGGCTAGCACCTTGCATGGCAGCTCGGTAGCTATTGGTGTGTGTGAATGGGTGAATGAGTTGCCTTGTAAAGCACTTTGGGACCTAGCTTAGGTCAAAGCGCTATATAAATGTACTCCATTTACTTGTCCTTGAGTCAATCAGTGTGTAAGGAACAGAAGATAAGACCTGCTTGTTTGTGCACACGATTTTTGACACAAAAGTTATATTGACACATCTTTGCACAATCATCCTAATGTGCTCCATCAAACCTTCACTAAAAACCACACACAGCCCTGATCGTCAACACTGACCTGCTAAGACACCCACATACCAGCGCACAACCCAACACATTCTTTGTGATCGGACGCCAGTAAACCAACCAATGGCTGAAGACTAAAATACAAGGACATCAACAATTGTAATCTCCAAGAATGCACACATACGCAGATTCACAGCAACATTTACACAGACTTCCACATTCCTTTGTTGTGGTCTACTCCAGCTCTCGCTCCACCAGCGATCTCATATCCTACAGGAACACCCTCCATTCATCACTGTAATATATAGTCCTCCCACACAAAGGCACATCTAACAGCATAGAACCCGATGCAAAAATGTAAACATCTGTAAATATAGATTCATAGCATTTAAAAATTGATTCTTTGCACAGCCATCTGACACTGAACCAAATCCCTCCTCAATTAATCTCCCTTATCTCCCTTTAAAGTTTGCCTCTGACCCAACGCTGCCTCTCTCGTCTTTCTCCCACTCTCCCCATCAAAACCTCTTCTCCCTGATGGTCGCTCTCTGTTGTGTTCCCCGACATGCAAACGGAAGAGAGAAGAAGAAGCTAAACATGAAAAGAGTGAGACGAAGAAAAAAAAAAATAACAGAAAGACAATGCCAGAGAGGGAGCTCCTCCACCATTAAAGAGTTCAGAGAAACAATGGAGAAGAAAATAAGGGAAAGAGAGAAGGGAAGACATGCTGTCAGAACCACAGCGTACCACTATGTGTGGAAAAAAATAAATTACAGACATGCCAGTAAAGCATGTCAAGTTGGATGAGGAGGCAAGACACAAATAAAAACTAATGAGATTGATAAAAAGGTAAAGTGAGCATCAGATGCAAAAAATGTAATTAGTATCAAGTCAGAACAGAGTGAAGGTCAAATCAGTGAGAAAAATGAACACAGAGGTAGATATGCAGATTGAAGGTGGCTAAGCATGACTGCAATGCAACATATGCTTCTCTGAACCCGCTCATAAGTAGACAAAAAAAAGGAAGGAACAAAGGAAGGAGAGAAAGAAGCTGGTGCTGAGTCCCCATGTGTCTGACAGTGCAATGGATGATTTATGGCGAGCATTGTCTAGCGATGTAATTGGCCGCCATGTTGGTAGAGTGCGAATGAGAGCGTGAGGAAAGTGGAGATATCTCAGGACTTTTGTGGTTTGCGTCCCAATAGCAGCAATCAAAACGCACATGAAGGGGTGGAGAGGATGGAGGAGGAAAAAACTGGGGATACAAAGACAAACGGGAGGTGTAGCAGGATGTATTTTATATATATAAACATACTGTATATATATGAAGTGTTTCAACCCTTATCTAAACAGAGAGAAGATGCAGCTGATGATCTCCTACTGAGTAAATAGGTGAGTAATACTTTATATTCCATCAGCACCCGGTGACGTATCTGCGACTCTTTCAATTTAAAAGTTTATTGATATATATCTGCAATGAGATCATCGTCACCGCGTCAAAATGAGGTCATACTGCTGTTCACTGATTTCAAGATGAGCTGTGGGACAGAGATGTTTGCAACACTGCAGCTGGAAAGTTTGATCCAAATATTTATCTTTACTCAAATTGAATCATTTCGACTCGATCGCTCCAAAAAATCATCAAATTCTAGGCAGTAGGTGTTTCCCACAGTGTTGGACAGACAGACACACACAGGCCAAAATATAGAAGTAAAAAATCTATCTCCCATTTTCACAAATTCACTAATACAACTGTAAATAAATTATTAAGGATATTCAATCATCTACTTGTCTGAGTGGACAGCCATGTTTGAAGTCAGTGCGTGTTGTTATGTTGCTCTGATGTGTAAATAGCATTGTTAAAAAGTGCTATTTGCTTTAAACTGATATGGACTATGAGGAAAACATCAAAGGGTCCTCTCTGTGTCTTTTATCTTCCCATCCTAAACCTGCATACACACAACACCCACCTACCCACACACAGAAGAAGAAGAGGAGGAAGGAGCAGAAGATAAACTCCTGTCCTTTATGTCCTCCCTCTGATGCACCTCCCTCTCTCCTTCCTCACTTGTTCCCTTGTTTTTTTTTGCGTCTTCACTTTTCCCACCAGTGCTGGCACTCAGCACAGTGAAGCTGTTCTCGCTATTTTCTCCGTGTGAGTGGACGAGGCCAATAACTTCTCTCTTTAATGAGCATGTCGTGTTCCCCCTGCACTGCTCATTCCCCAAACACACCCTTACTCCAACACAGCTTTAAGGGTAGGGGACGGGTGGAGTAAAGATGGAGATATTGTTGCTGTGTGACTGGACCAGGCCAATAACTCCTCTGTTTAATGAGTGAGTGTCATGTTCCCTTGTTCTCTCGCTCTCCTAACACGGCCTTTCAAACACCGATGGAGAGAAGGAGGATTGCAAAGCATATACAGGACACAAGGAGAGAAGTGGGGGCAGATAGTGATAAGAACAAAGTGAAGGATGAGGGAAGAAAGGGTGAGAAATAAGGCGAAGGGAAGAGAATAAAAGCAGAGGAAAAATGGCAGACGACGGGCAGGCGGAACTAAACCAAACACCTTCAAATAAGCTGTAAACTAAAGCTGTGAACGCTTTGGCACAACAATCTCACACACAGACTCCGTGCATAAACGCCAGCATCCGTGCACACACACCCCAACAGCCTGGGGCAACACTGTCAATCCCAAAAACCCTTCTCACCAAACTGTAATCCCCTCAACCTTCCTCTCTAGCCTACAGTGATTTCCAAACCCTCCACTGATGTTGCATCACTGCTGTTGTCTGTTTGATGGCATCACAGACTTTCCTTGAGGTATAGATCAGTGAGCATTGTGCACCAGACGCCACATATACCACCAAAATCCTTATAGCCCAAAGCCAGCGAGGAAAAAAAAAAAAAAAAAGGCTGATTTGCATAATGGCTGTGCTGTTAGCAGGTAAAACAAATCAGCCTGTCACGATTTGTTAACCTTTGCTATTTGGTGGGTAAAAGAAATATCGTATGTAGGCTCACAGAAGGAGAGTAAAAGCATAATTTTACCACAAGGTCAGAATATCAGCCAATTATAGTTAATAGGGTTTTATGTGGCAATAGATATCATTTCAGTGTACAGGGAGAATAGTATAAACACTATACTGTAATAAAGTTGGCTACAGCTTGTTGTATGGACAGCAGCCAAGTGTCAAACACAGGAAACAGACACACACAAAGGAGCTCAGGTTCAAACTTCTGTCTAAGCAGCAATAAAAACCTGCTTAAAACTTTCTGCCGGAACCAGGTGTAGATGAATATTCATGAATGGAGTGAGTATCAGGTTGCCTTTCCAACCACCATTGTGCAAGTGAGTGACTGAGTGAGACGATGCTTGTGTGTGTGTGTGTGTGTGTGTGGTAAGTGTGCTTCTGTCTATCTGTGTCTTTGTGTAGGTGGAAAAACGACCATTGCTCAGAGAAGGACAACTAAATAAAGACAGAGGGTGAAAACAAAAGCAGACCAACTGCAGCGCTGAATATTCATGAGGTAGAGTGACTCACAGAAGGAGCAGGAGGGAG
>OOFC01014169.1:0-16103 GCA_900323345.1 Pseudochromis fuscus
AACCTTTTACACGCTCAATTAAGCACTGATCTACCTTGGCAGTTAAAATTCAGGTCATGTGTAGAGGAGCAGCTGTGTGTGTGTGTGTTGATGCTTGTGCACATGTGTCTTTGTGTGTAATTGTGTACATTCTTATGCATGATTGGGGTGTGTGGGTACGACTGGAATTATGTATTTGCGTGTGTGTGTGTGTGTGTCTCTAATGAGCTCTCCTGTGCAACATCTGTGGTCTGTGTCACACTCAGCCTTCGTCCTTCTCCTCCTCCTGCTTTCATCCAGTTTCTGTGGCAGTCGCTGTCTTCACAGTAGCAGGGAAAAAAAACACACACAGCTTTGAAAACAGAAAGCACTGCTGTCAGAGCTTTTGGCTATTACCTTATCTTTAACACACACACACATAAATATATATACACACAGAGAGAAGCACACACAGCATAGGTTTTCTTGTACAATACCCAAAATAGAAGATAACATAAAAAAGAGAATTATTAGTCATGCATACTCTACTTTACTCTACTGAAATGTTACTGAGCTCAGCTGTACTCTACTCTTCTCCACTTCACTGTAACAACTCTACTCTGTTCTGCTTTTCTTTATCATAACTAGACTGTGTATAGAATAGACAAAGCTAATGTGACGTCACTCGTTGGTTTGCGGACTTGAAGCCAAGAGTTTGGCATTTGAACGTCATCACTAAGTAGATATTACCCTGCAAAAAGTCAATGATTTGCGGGTGTGGTTTCCAATGAGACTTGACCAGAACTCCAGTCTCATACAGCATGGACAGTGACCTCGGGCTCAAGGGTCAGACTCGCCTACTCACTCCTCCCTTCATATCCAAATATGGTCACTTCTAGCCAGGGGTGAAAGTATGCTGGTTCGGTCCAGTACTGCGTACCACTAAAAGATTCAGTGGCTATATGCAGTACCAGAAAGATGGGAGAGTGGCTGCTCAGAACCAGTCACGGCCTCTGGGTCAGACGGTCAGCAATGACCTTAGTCATGCTTATTAAAGTTTTAATTACTTGGATCTTTTCGTTTTTATCGTTTAATTACACTTCATGGGCTTTTATTTTGAAAGGGGGTCGTCTCCAGTCACGAGAGAAACCGGATCATTGTTTACACGGAAAACGTCTCCAGTGGCAAAAAAAAAAAAAGTTTGCTCCTGGCTGAAATGGGCACAATGGTTTGTTAGAACATATTTCATATTGTTTTATTTATATTATGTTGCATTATTGTTCTGATTTGATTGTTTTTGTCTGAGTTTAAGAAAGGACGTTTGCGCTAGCTAGCTATATGTATATGTATGTAAATATTTATATATTTCGTAATAGTATCGGCAAGAATTTAAAACTACTTTCACCCCTGCTTCTAGCTCCAAACGATCAACATGGGGACATTCAAATGCCAAACTCCTGGCTTCAAAATGCAAGCCCACAAACCAATGAGTGATGTCACGTTAGCTTCGTCCATTCTATAAACAGTCTGTGGTAATTATACGGAAAGACTGATCAACCTCCAAAAACAATGGATTCTGCATTTAACTTAATATTACTCCCTACCTGAAGAGCTTCTTCAACTTTGGAAAAACACACATCTAGTTTGTAGCCGAGGTTTTCTGTTAAAAATGTAAAGTCCATATCGGGGACTGATGACATCATGGGGTTGTTTTGTGAAGACTGTAGCTCCCTCCAGAGTCACAGAAGACATTATACAACTTAACTGGAAACACTCACTCAGTAAACTTAAATTGTTAAATCAGTGTAAAGCTCCTTTAACTTTAGTTAATTTAACTTAGTCTACAATCAATTTACCTGTAAATCCTTCAAGTTGTTGTTTCCCAGTCCCAATTCTCCTTCAGCTTTTTCTCCCTTTCACATCATTACTCCTTCCTTCAGTCCTGCAGCCCACCTATATTCTATTATAACTTCACACTGTAATATAAATTGTAAGATAATGAAAGTAGGTTCTTTATTTCTTCATTGCTGCAGGTAAGACTTGCCCTAGTTGGCCTGATAACAGAGCGTGTTTCATTCTTATTGCCTCACTCTGCCTCCCTGACACTGAGAGAAATCTGACTAAATGATCAACTAGATCTACAGACTCTCTCCTTAACCTACTTTACTCCAGCTTTAACCCTGTTTCATCACCCAGGTCCTTCTGTCTGCTTTGCTAAAAAACATGCTCCATTTTATCGGCCAATGATGCTTAAGGATGTTCAAGGACAATATTTTATAACAGAGTAAACACCTCTCCTGAAGCCTTTCATAATGTCATGTGTCTGTCTTTTATCAGCACGGTTGATTGCTCCTGTTGAAATGGAAAGTCTAGTCCTCAGCCCTGTCCAAGCATTGCAAACACAGGAGTCTTCTCCCAGAAATGCATCTAGTTCACTCTTGAGGTAAGTGGATGCTTTAGCCCACAAGTGAAGTCCGATCACATTGTTATGTAAAGGCTGTAACAGACTGCTTCTGGACAGGTTATAAAAATCTGTCTTCCGTAAAATGTTGTGAAATTTTAAAAAAAGTACTTTTCAGAGAGTTGTTTTGTTGTTGATGTTGGTTAGATTTTTTTTCCAACAAACCTGCTAACAAACTAAAACTTCTAAAAAATCTCCCCCTCTCTCTCGCTCTCTCTCCCTTTTCCTTTCACACACACACCCACGTTGAACGCCTCTGATGAAAATGCCCATCTGTTTGTTTTTCCTAATTACAACACATTTGGCTTGTCAGAACATTAACACAGCGTGAATCCAACATATTTTTTAAAGAACATAACTCCACTGGAAATATTGTGCATCTTGAAAGGTACACGACTATAAAAGGACAGCCAATTAACACTATAGTACCATCACATGCAGACTGCACAGTCAGGTTGATGTAGCACAACATGTATAAATATCCTTGAGTCTTTTCATTTTGTGTGTGTGAGTGTGTGTGTGTGTGTTAGGGAGGGTAACTTTTACTTGTACTACTTACTTGATAGTTGTCATGGAGACCTTGTTAGCAAACAGTTGTTTATTTATGCATCAGACTGATAAAAGAGCAACATTAGTTTTCATTTAGAGTCTTGTATGTGGGAACCAGATGAATACCAGTCCAATATGCGTTCTTTTTGAGCTCTGTTTTTGTTCTCCCCCAGCTCTTGTGGCTCTTTAGCTGCTAAATGCTCGACTGTGTTCACCAGCCAGCTGCTAACAGTCGCTGTGTGCAGTCTGGTGAATGGCAGGTAGTGTACTCTGAATTTTTACAGCTCCTTTCCTGGAAACAGCTGCTTCAACAGCCAAAAAACAAAGTGTTGAGAATCAACCAAACTGGCAAAGTTGTGATTTAGACAATTTTAGTCACTCAATACATTGTTTTCATAGAAAATTATTACATAGAAAAATATTTTAAAGATACATGAAAAGTCAGGATGACTGTACATGCATGATGCTGTGTCTTGTTTTCTTTGTGATCGATTGTTCTTAACTTTATTAAACTTAGGTTTCCATTTCTAATGGCTACTACTGTAGTGGGTGCTGACCGTTGACTGTGCATAGAATGGGCAGAGCTCATGTGACACCATCTGTTGGTTTGTGGACTCGCAATTTGGAGCCAGGAGTTTGGCATTTGAACATCACCATGTTTGTCGCTGGAGCCAGAAGTGACCATATTTGGATATGAAGTGAGGAGGGAGGAGGTGGGTCTGACCCTTGAACCCAAGGACACTGACCAATGGGCATGTTTACCTAAAACCTAAAAAGCAGACTTAATTCCTCAGGAAAACTAAATAAAGCTAATGCTGAATGGGAGACTCACTATGCCTGAATCTTCACCTTTACTTTTAAATATTCTACCATTTATATTATTTCTAAATTTTACAGGCAAAGTTTTGCTCTTGGGAAAGATCATGCTCTTCCCTGTTGTTTACATCCTCATTTACAGTACAGGCATGTAATGTGGGCCTCCACCAGAAAGCAAATGATGGAATTTCCCCAAATGTCAAACTATTCTTTTAATCCAGCCTAAATGTCCATCATCCATCTGTCTTCTCTACCTGTTCATCCAGTACAGTCATGGGGGACTGGAGCCATTCCCAGCTGGCCATGGGTGAGAAGGGGACAGATTGCCTGTCCATCACAGGGCTGACACAGGGACAAACAACCATTCATTCTCACACTAATTTTAGAATCATCAATTAACATGTCTTTGGACTGTGGGAGGACGCTGGAGAACCCAGAGAAACCCTAAACGTCAATTAACTCTAAATTTTCCCTTTGATTCCTCATTGGGATTCTGAGCGACCCGGACGCCCTTCACTCGCCCACGAGAGTCTGAACATCTTACTCATCTGTCTCTGCTGCGTCGCTGCTGTCTGTCTGCCGAGGTGAGGGGGACGTGTTGTGTGAGGATTATGCACAGGCCTGTAAATCCTTCAGTCGCAGAAATATCCATGCTTCACACTGCTGCAGTCACAGCACCACTGTGTCATCCTTGACAGAATATGCCACTTTACAGCACAGGAAAAGTCTATAGACATTCAGTGTATTCCATAATTTATTGATTTCTATCTTGCTTGTACACATAAAGACACACACACGCTCATAGACACACACCAGGACAGCAGGGTAACGGTGCCATTGATCACTGCACACAGCTGGTCTTTAACCTCCTGGGTAAAAAAAGGGGGCAGTCTAATTGAAACCTCAGCAGCCTCAGGAGAGCTGATCTGTACTGGACTGTGACATTCACTGAGTCCTGATACCAGGTCGTCTCCTCCTGCCCTCTGTCCCCCTCCTTTTCACACCACTGTGCCACTAATGGTCTCATCACTGCAATGCAACTGCTGCCTCTCTCATCCACTGCTCACTCCCCTGCGCCCCGCTGCCGCTAACCGTGTTATAAACATTTGAAGAAACTTTCTTGAAGGACACTGAGTTGGTGCTGCTTGTCCTCGATGGTCCAGTATAAAACACCAGGGCTCAGTTCGACTCTGCTGAAGGACAGAAAGTCTTCGTAAACCTTGCCAAGAAAGGCTGCTCAGTAACACAGGGGAGGCTGAACTGAATATGTGAAAGAAGTCTGTGGCGTAAAAACTTTGAGAGAAATAATTATTTAATCGGCTTCATTGAGAGTCAGTGTGACTCCACATGAGGAAACAAGCCACATCAGATTGATGTGCATCCACAGTTATGTTGTAGGGCCATCTAGTGGGTGTATTTGGTGTCACACAGGAAGAGACCATTTCAGGCACCAGTAAAACAGAAGCTACACAGTGTATTTAAAGGCAAGACGAAAGAGTGACAGGAAAGTTACAGAAGACCATATAAAAAAAGAACAAAAAATAAGTGTAACAATTTGCATTTTGTTTATTTTGTCTTATTATTTATTTATTGACTTTTTATTTAAAAATATATGTAGACAATCTATCCACTTTGCTAGAATTTCCCTGTTGTGGGACAAATATAGGATTATCTTATCTTATCTTATCTCTTAACAGTCACAAGCTCAATAGAAGTTTCTTTGTTTGGATGAATGAGGTTTTTTCTTCTTATTGGTTAATGTGTATTGTATTAGTATAGCGTATCAGTAAAGAAATTAATTACAACATTGGATACAATGATAATTGCTACCTAGTATATTGAATTAATGTGAACATTACATGTATTTACTATTGAGTTTAATGGTCGAAGTTCATTAATTTAAACACTGCACATGTCTACAATTTGGAGGTGCTTGATTTTTTGTTCTTTGGTTGTTTTTACTTTACGTGATCATTTAAAGTTACATTTTACTTTCACATACTTATATTTCACATGATGAACTCATAGAAGATAATATATTTACATATATAAAACTAACAAACAGTACACAAAGTAGTCAGATTACTATTTACTTTACATAGACACACAACAGTAGTATCAACAAGGATGATGATATCTCAGCACTAATAGTAATATCATTTAGTTGAAACTGAATGGTGGTTGTTATTAGTGATATTTAATTTGATACTTTAGGTATTTCTTACTAATTATACCTACATTTGTTTAGTTGTTTTACTGAATGACCCACACACACATACACAAATCATGTTGTTTGTTTTATTATTGTGGAGGCATGCTGTGCCATACAAGACATACAAGTTCAAAACAAATTTCCCTATGGGGACAATTATGTACATTGTGTCATATTGTATCGTATCGTAACGTATCATATCGTTTCGTATTGCATCGTACAAACAGTTAACTTCCTTAACCGCAAAAAAACCACACATCTGAAATAGAGTAATACATAATAATAGAATAAATTATTATCAAAAGTATTGTCAAGCTCACTTACCGAAGGTTTTGAATGCAACACTACTGTAATCTGTAACTCTTTCTCCAAAATACATGTACTGTAGCTTCACAGAGGCAGCTACACAAAGTTATTCTAATATTTTATCTATCTATGTAATCAGACAGGATTTTCACTATTGGGTCAAAGATTGTCTATTCAGGAGAAAAAGAGTTTAGGAAATTAGATGTTCAAAATTAAACAAAAGATATGTATTTCTTTTTAATTGTTATTTATTTCTGTGTAATAATAACAATAGTTTTTATCATCTAAAACACCGATATCCACAGTGTATTTGTGAATATTTAGTAATCCAGGTTTGGTAATCTCGATCCAAACCAATGCTGTTCTGAAAAATCTACACAAATAAAAAAAATAAACATTTTTTTTAAACTCATAAAATTAATTCCCTGACCCTGACTAGCAAAATATGGCTGCTGTGATCCAGAATACTGTGCCAGGAGGACTATTGGAGTTAGTCCTGTTCCCATGTTGTCCAGCAGGGGTCACCCACTGCCTCTGTAGCTGCCCGTGGAAGTGGGTTTGTGTGTCCCCCTCAGATGGAACTGCAGTCCTCCTCCCATTCATCAGTCTGCTTTTATTCACAGTGACAAAAGAGACATCAAATAGGGAGGTGTGGGAAAACACAACAATGCATTTCAGAACACAGACACTGGCTAATATATGCAAAGTGGGAATAAAGGGTGTGTGTGTGTGTGTGTGTGTGTGTGTGTGTGTGTGTGTGTGAGTTGTTCATTATTTCTAATTTGCTTGTTTTGTTGGGTTTTTTTTAAAAAATCATATTACAGTGAAACCACTTGATTGTGTAATATTAATTAAAATTTGAATTCATTTTTTAAATATTGGTGACATTTGGGGAAGCGGTGACCATCCTCTCATACAGCGATACAGTATTCTTGCATCAAAACTAAAACAGTTTTTTTGCTCCTTGCCATTTTTTGTCAGTCTCACAGGATCTGCACCCACCATCCGCAAAATGAACCTAAAGTGATGTGTCTCTCTCCTGGCTGGCTGCTCGCTGTTTCCCACCCAAATCAAAAGGGGTGAGTCGTGGGGGGTCATGTCTGGCCACCTCTCAGGAGAATAACGGGGTCTCTGTCTGCCCCCCAAACCACCAACGGTTCTCCACCGTCCCTATGGCAACAGCCAAGGACCCTGGAAGGCCCCCAGACTGGGACGTCCAAACAGATGCCCATAATTAACGTTGCTATACGGAGGTGTCAGCCCTGCCAGTCTGCCTTACATGGAGGCAGACCCTCTCCCAGACCTGTCAGAGGCCCATAGGGCTGAGTGAAAAATGACTGCCCTGTGGTGTGTGTGTGTGTGTGTGTGTGTGTGTGTGTGTGTGTGTGTGTGTGTGTGGTGTGCTGGGGGTGGGAAATGTCTGCCCACCAGTGTCTGCCCATTCTTACTAAAGACTGACCATCATGCACTGGCAAAATATTAAAAAAAGACTCTTTTTTTTCCCCCCCTGCTGAAGAACAGCTTTGTCAGGAAGAAACATTTTAAAATGTGGCACAGATGCTAAACAGAAACCAGCACAAAAGCTAAATTCAAACTAAAAATATTTGATCTTTATGAATGGCGCTTATATAAAGCTTTCGTAAATATGTTGACAGTTACCTTGGCACACTTCATTGTTTATATATCATGTTGGTTTGGTCTCAGACATGCTGTTGAGACACAGACTGACTGACTGGGTGCACACGGCTGGCTGAGGATGAGATTATGTCCCAGAGATGGATAAGATATTGTGGGACCAGATCAGAAATCTCCATAATTACTGAAACTACCAGACCTTGGAAATACATGTCAAACTTGTGGGCATCAATCATTTTATTAAAAGGTATTATTACTAAAAACAAAAAGAAAAAAATGCTTTTATTATTCGGATGTTAACAATTAAACAGTTTCAAACACACTTCAACATACAAACATACATGTAAGTAGATATAAGACGATATTCAGTTACTGAGTATATAACACAGCTGTATCTATGCGATTTTTAAAAATGTATTTATTAATTTAGAAATATGTTTTAGCTCTGTGTAACAGCTCATAGAGTATACATGCAGTATAGGACAACAGCTTATTTAAATATGTGCAAAATATGTTTCTTTTTTAGATTTATTAATATAACTGTGAAGTCAAATCTGACATGCCCAATTTTTATATGCATTTTGATCATGAAATATCCAACATAGTGTGACACAGCTGAACTAATGTAGTGTTGAGAGTCTTTTATGGAGAAAACTGATGATCATTCAGTCAAGAATTAACTTTATTTCATTATGGAGGTCATGAGCTGAGGCTGAAAGCTCCAAAAGTGCAGCCTTGACTTTAGAGTATACATTTTAATTAAAGTTTTATAGCACACTGTGAGACTTTATTGACGTGTGTTTTTTATTATATAAAATTACAGCTGTGCTACACCGTGTAACCTATAAAATGTTTAATTATCTTTTTTTGTAAGTAATTAACTGTGTATTTACTGTAAAAATAAGTTCTTGTCTTTTGTTTTGTTTTCCACTCAGAGAGGTGATCACACACACTCAAAAATGCTTTAATCCAGAACTGGGTCAAACTACAAGCTGGGTTATTTAAACCCAGGATGATGGCCTGTTTTTACCCATCATTTTGTATTTTATTGTTTTACCCAACATGCTATTGATTTAACACAACATGTTAACCTGGTATTTTTTTAGTTCTTCCCTAAAGAAAACTACAAAATGTTGGATAAAAACAACCCTTGTAAGTCCAATATTTACCCAGTTCTGTGTTAAAGCTGCTCAACATTTTTTAGTGCACAGAGAAAAAGAAACCATCTTGTTTTCATGAGTCAGTTTTCAGATGCAACAATCCTCTGGGATAGCATCAGTGCGGCTCCACAGGTCAACTGATCAGCGCTGATTGAGTTAAAGACACATCCGCCTGCTGTCCGGCAAGTGACACCAAAGGTCACCCAATGCACTGTCCGCGGGTGCACGACTTCATCAACAGCCCCGTGGTCACCGGCACACTCCAGGGCTCGGGAGGGGTCAGAGGTCCCTCTCAACTCTGACCTGGCCAGCCCTCTCTGTGGTCATTACATAATAGGATGTTTCCCTCCACACTGATCAATTTGTTTCTCTGAGCGGGACCTCAGAGAGTTGAACGTCTTTACGAGGTCGTACAGCCTTTAAACTCCAACTAAGAGAGGTCTGTAAAAAAGAGGCTGATGAAAGGGTATATGGGCTTGTAAATGTGGGATAATAGTGAAGCTGCATGCTGGCTGAGAGATTCGGTTCATTGTTAAGTTTAGGTTTTGTTTTTCGCTGCAGGATTGTGATAACCACTCACGTAAACCACTGATGTAACTGTTAAGTTTGCATGTGACGGAGGATTGGGAATTATATGGAGAGTTTAAATGTGACAAAGGACAGTGCATTTTGAAGTAATATGAAAGTATAAGTGGGTGATTTAGGGAATAATCGTGGGAGAACTTCTTGATATGTAAATCTCCTTCCTTACTCCACCATCACAGACAGAGCTGGAGAATCCAAATCATGAGTGAGGCGTTTATTCCCCCGGGGGTCGTGGGATCAGCGAGCCAGACACCGTTTTATGGGACCTCAAATGCAGGAACATGGGGAGGTGGGACGGGGCTGTCTGAGACCCAGCCAGCCAATTATACTGTGGCGAGACACATCACACTTACATGCTATATACATGTGGGAATCTTCTGCTTGTGCCTCTCGCTGAGCTCCTGTGCACAAACACCTGGTCCTGGCTGAAAGGAAGCTCCTGCAAGCTGAACAGGACGCTGAGGATTTTATTAAAACTGAGGGAAATAAATCTCAAATTGGTGGAAATATAGAGTCAAAAACATGTTTAACTATTCAGAAAAAATGTTGAGTATTAAACATTGGACTGACCACATGCTGTCTTAAGAAGGGTTGTTTTTACCCAAATATTTAATGTTTTTAGCCAGAATTTTATTGTTTTTACCAAACATTTTGTTCTGTTTATGCCATTTTACTGGGTTTATTAACTCAACATGTAGTTAGTCCAATATTTACCTAATTTTGGGTAAAAACAACCTTTTTTCATATCTACAAAAATAAACACACTTTTTTCTGTGTTTTGTATCTACAGAGTATAAGATAATAAGTTTTTGAAGTGTTACGTGCCAAAATATGGTTTCAGTTCTTAGATTGTTTTAAAATAACTATGAAAGAAAGTCCAGTCTCTTTCCAATACTTTTTTGAAAGTGGTCACTAAGGTCGACAACCTT
Organism: Pseudochromis fuscus; assembly: GCA_900323345.1. Taxonomy (NCBI): domain Eukaryota; kingdom Metazoa; phylum Chordata; class Actinopteri; family Pseudochromidae; genus Pseudochromis; species Pseudochromis fuscus. The sequence goes on from OOFC01014169.1 coordinate 10,612, forward strand.
TTACAAGAAAACTGACAGAGAGATTGTTCAGTGAAGAGAAATGTGTCGTCACAGTATTCTGTATATAAGCGTAAAACTCATTAAAAAAAATAGAAAAAAAACTTTGAGGAATCTTCATTAACTGAGTATTCACTACAAATATGCTGGGTTGTTTCTATCTAGAATTGGGTCAATATTGGACTAACTTTATTAATTTAACCCAACATGTTGGTAGGTTTTCCAAAGTATTTTGTTATTTTTTCCTGAACATTTTGTTAATTTTCCCCAGTATTTTCCACCTTTTTTTGTGTTTACACCCATCCCTACTGAGTTAAATGAACCCAGCATGTCAAAAAATTTAAGCAGCATTTTTTTAAAGTTTGAATCTTATGGATCTGAACAGTTCCATATGTGTGTGTGTCCTACATGACTTATAAACAGTCCTCTATTGTAAAAATGTGTTTGTTTATGATTTCAAAACAGATGTTTGTCTTTCATGAATCAAAACTATCTGTGTGAAGTTCAAATGGTAAATTATGTTACAGGTGAACCAAAGAACACAAACAGACTTTAACATAATGAAATACACAAGACACATGTGGATTATACCATTTGGTAAAAGTCAAAACTATACAGGAGACAAATAACACATGGAAGTGCACATAACATAAAGTATGATAAAAATGATGGATTTTTTTCCTGTTTTGGTTTTTGTATTTTTATTAACATTTAACATTTTATCACTTGTCATTAGAGGTTAAAGCAAATATATCCAGAGTTTTTTTCCAATCAGCAGCCCATAAATACATACATACATACATACATACATACAATACATACATGCACATTACTGTACATAGTAAAAGTGCGCAGTGATAGTATCATCATCAGTCTGCACAGTTTTGCAGTAAATGGACTTTTACTGCTCTTTGAGCCCAAAAACTTTCTTGTCTCCTTGTTGAAGAAAAAAGGTGAATGAATTCAATTCTGTTTTAATTTTTGTGTTTTTTTTACACCCTAAAATATCTTACAGTATTATGAACATTATAAATAAAAGCCCAACATTTCTTTCTTGAGCAGCACTTGGCAAAAGGACATCAACTGTAAACTGCGACAAAATGAATGAAATCCATCTTTTCTGTCAACACTTCTGTGCTTTTATTTCATTAAATGTAGAAAGATAATTGTGTAAAATCTGAGCCACAATCTAAAGGGGAGAAAAGCACGTGAGCCAGAGACAGTGGACCACAGTTCAGCATCATGATCAGGCCTGTGTCTCCATGTCTGGGCCCACTGTGATCAGCAAAGGAAAGGTGAAACAAATCCTACCAAGAAGGTTGCATTACAAATATCACAGCAGGACACGAGGGATAAAAATGTCCTGAAAGAGATTCCTGGAGAGATTCTTCACAGTGATTCTTATTTATATTTTTTTGGATTGAGGGTCATTTGAATGTTTTTGTATTTATTTATTTACTGTTGTGGATAAAGTGAAAACACACAGGAGCCTGTGTGGTGAGCTGTTTGTTTCACCGTGCTGCTGACAGCCCCACAGTGGGCCCATCTCTCCGTCTGCCGCTGCATTTGAATACAAGGTGACGAACTCTCCCACGGCGGGGAGTGCGCGCCCTTTTTGGAATTAGCCACGCGGCACGCCTCGCATAGTAAATGTGGCTCGCGCTTTGAGCTTGAACTTGACCGCAGGAATGCGGCTCGTGGGAACGCAGGCTCGAGGGTGCCCTCCTCCATTCACGCGCACAGGTCGGTGTCAGCTCTGATTATCATAAAGCCCAGCCTGCCTCAAATTAAGGCACGAGGGCGCAGGCTCGCGGTCCCTCTTTCACACCAGGCACAGGAGGAATTAACAGGTCTCTGCACGAGCCTGCTGCGGTAAGACCCTCATCACTCGGTTTATACATTTATACACACTTTGTCACAACTTCTGCTTCACACTCACAGTGCTCTCGTTCTCGTGGAAAATGTCAAAATGTCTGTATCTTTGCTGCGTGGAGGTTTTAACACTGTGGAAGTGATTTCTGGTCCCTGTTAAAGGTTTAAACTAAACTACTGTAAATGGGCAAATTTTTGCTACTTGCTGCATTGTGTTGTTTTCACAAATGTTACCATGACAACTGTTAATAGCATCCTTTCAGAGCAGGATTTGGATAATATACATTTTTGGTTTAGTGTGTTTGTAAAATGTGTTGAAGTGACTAAAAGTGGCCAGTGAGAATAAATAATAATAATAATAATAATAGTTCATTTTATTAAACTAAACACACCAACATATTTTAATGAACTGTCTCCTGTACATAACATTTTGTATGATTAGTTAAATATTTTTCTTTGGTTATTTAAGGATCTTGTTTTTTAAAAAATGATGCATTTACTGTGTGATTGATAACATCCTGATTTTATCTCTGAAAGCTTTTTATTTGCTTTTTAAAATGCATTTCACAATGTTGTCATTATCCTAAACTCTGCAGTTTTATATTTAAACAGCCTACAACATTTTCAAAAGAACATTTTACTATAGGACATTTTTTCCTTCACAGCATTTTTGTTATTAGTTGAAAATTTGAGGAAAGTTTGATTTCTGATTCATTTAAAAACCTGAAAATCTTGTTTCACTAAGTCTCTCATGTAAAAATAACAATTTTATTGAGCTGAAAATCACACTAAATGTTTTGTGTCTTTTAATACTGAGCTAATGTTGCATTTAATTGTTCTACAACAACCAAGCTATAAAAATATATATCCAAGCAGGACATTACAATTTAAAATAAAAAGTCAGGCATATTAAAAGAAATAGAAATAGATTAACTTTTCTATTGTATTCTAATCAGTTTGTTTCCTTAAATTTTCTTCACATCTAAATTTTTTCGTACAGGCCAAACTTGAGCCTGATGTTGAGTTGAGTGTTTGATGGCTTTGTAGTTTCAGTCGTATGAGGCCTGTGAACTGCATCTAACATCAGCAAAGACACTGTGTACAGACAATCTGTAAAGATAACAACAAAGAGAAATGAAACATTTATATATTTATACCTCTAGCTTTGCTCATTTGCCTTCTGGCTGCAAATCCATTAGATGTCGAGTGAAATAAAATCCAATTCACAAAGATATTGATGAAAGGAAATTAAAATGGTGCTCGATGTTTGACTAAAAAAATTGTCTAATTTAAGATTAATAACATTGTTTAAAATATATCTTACATTGAACTCAAATAATTAAGAAGTTAGAAAACACACAAAATACATTTTCTCTCTGCTTTATTTCCATGTAAGAGACAAAAATCATTAATAAAGGTGTCATTAATCAGCACTACACAATCACTGAACAAATACACACAACGTTTAAAGAGTTTGCTGAGTTTAGAAATTATTGTAAATGAACCAGATGAGGTGTTTTCAAAGTGCATGTCTCACACGCTGTCAGACACCCTTTCATTTCTTCTTCTCTGCAATGTGAACTACATTTATGAAGTTATTATTATACAGTGTGTGATGGTACCAGAGAGAAAATCAATAATAAGATCTAAACGTAAAAAAAAAATCAGGATCTGCAGAATAAACATCTGCCAAAAAAACACCTACCTAATACAGTCAACATATTTAATTCCTACCATCAACGTGAGCTGAATATAACCCATTAAATTAGGTACTTATTTGATTTGTGCAGACATACAACATTTTGTATTTATCAGCTGCAGCTAAAATAATGTGGGCCATTACATTTTACAAGTGGGCTGTGTTAAATCAGCTCAGTATAGCTTTTATTGTCTTATTGCAAATAATATTGTTGAAATTACATCGCTGGTGAGAGTTTCAACCTCCAAAAAAATCTATTATTATTATTATTTTAAATAAAGGTCAATAAACACCAACAGGGTTTTAAATAGTAGAAAAGCTTCACAAAGAATTAGCAGCTGAAAGTAAAACTAATCTCAGCTTTAAACCAATTTACATCATCCAAACCAAACAGACACTATTTTCTGTAAAAAAAAAAAAAAAGAAGAAGAAGAGGAAGAATAAATAAAGGTGACAACTTTGTAGCTGTGTGGATTCAACATCCTCTCACTTCTTAATGTTAAAGAGAAATGCTTTGTAATTACATAATAATGATGATAATAATAGTAATAACAATAATGATAATAATAATAATAATGAAAAATGTACAGTAGGAAGTGATGTGAAAATTTGTTTCCACCAACCATTAACTTTTCAATCTTATATTTCAGTTGTAGGTTTAACAGGTTGACAAGTGTTATAAAGTTTAATAAAGTTTAGAATATAACTATCCTCAGTGCTTTAATGTTTCTTCATGTAAATGTATCTTACACCATTATCCTACTGTTTTTATACAAATACAGTAAAGCTGGTTGTGGCTTTAAATCCTCAACACCATTGTTTTCATAAAGATTTCAACAGGTGACATTTTCTTACAATAAAAACTGTAGTTTTTATTCCACAAATCACACAATCTTTGTTTATTAAAATTATTCAAAGTTATCACGATTATGGCTCTAACATGAGTTATCTTTTAGGATGCTCACTTTCTCTATTTTTCTTTCTTTTTTTGATCTTTAATCAAACACATAAAAACTTTGCACAATTAATAAATAATCTCATAAAATTAATAAGAAGGTGTCACTGTGAGATGTTGTCTTTGTGTCCTTCTCACCAAAGGGTGTCGCTGTTTCCTCCTGCAGTCCAGGCTGTGCTTATTTTTATTTTTACTGTATGTTCTTTAGTTTACATTAAAACATATCGTTTGGCTTTAAAAACAAAAATAGTTAAAATTATTTTTTCCTGTGGTCTTGAACCAGATACAGTCTGTTAGTGAAGGTGAGAATAACAATGTATTACTCCAGTGTGAATGATGTTATTCTCGTCCTTCATAGGTCGATCAGAAACATCTGTAAACATCTGGACATGCGTGATTGTAATACATAGCTGCTGATATTATACACTTTTTTAAAATTACGGGTTGAATTATGTCATATTCAACAAGACAACAACAGCATCTGATGTTAAGTTGTTCTGCAGCTGCTTTACTAACCACATGTACCACACCGTGAATCAGTAAAGCTGCAGGGAGCATAGGAGAAATGGAGGCTGAATGCAGAACAATCCAATTAAATCCCTACAAGATACAACTCAGTAACTCCTGCTGCACGTGGTGTCTGTGATGGAAGAACATGCAAGTAAAAAAAAAAAAGCATGGTGAGAAAAATGTCAGATGTTTTGAATTTAAAAAATGCCTTTAAAGCTGACCTGGAGGTTTTACATCACCATCAACAGCAGTATCGATGTGATTTCAAAATAAAACCCAGTAGCAGCCTCTTCCTCCTTCTCCTCCTCCTCCTCCTTCTTCTTCTTCTTCTTCTTCTTTTTCTTCTCCTCCTCCTCCTCCTTCTTCTTCTTCTTCTTCTTCTTCTTCTTCTTCTTCTTCTTCTTCTTCTCCTCCTCCTCCTCCTCCTCCTCCTTCTTCTTCTTCTTCTTCTTCTTCTTC
>OOFC01014170.1:0-18740 GCA_900323345.1 Pseudochromis fuscus
TGCCGCCCCCACGGCCGACTGCATGCAAGGGCAACACAGGCAGGGCCAGAGTGAAGGGCAGGGTTAGGGACAGAGCAGAGCAGAAACCACAGCCGCAAAACCAGGGAGAGATAATGGACGCACAAAAGAGGATAAGAAAAGAAAACAAGAACAGGCAGCGGAGGGAGGAAGATGTAAAAAGAAGAGGGGGAAACGAGGAAGAGGAGGCCGGTCGGTGAGTGGGAAAAATGAGAATAAAAATGTCATTGAGAGAAAAGAAGAAAAAAAAAAAGATGAAGAACAAGATGGCTGCTTTAAAAGATGAGAGTCACGCAGCAACCATGTGAAGTGTACCTGTGCTAGATCTATCGTCAGTGGGGTCTACTTTGACGGAGGCGTAGGGGCCCTGCTCGGCCAGGTTAGTGTCGGCAGAGCTATCCAGGCTGCCGTGACTCACAGCGTCCAGGTCGCTGCCATCTGCCCAAAAACAACAAGGCGTTAAAGCAGGTGTGGAGTCGGTTCTGCTCCACAAAGGGTCGACTGCTCTCCTTAGTTTTTTTCATTTTGCAATATCAATAACAGAAACAAAAGAAACAACTGTCCCGCTGAGTTTGTGTCAATCAATTATTCTTGTGTCACAAAAATCGCTTCATTTTGATGTTTTTTTTTCCCTCCTGTAAACCAAAAAAATCATAGACTGTATATAGAAATGAACGATGCAGGCTCCAAATAAAAAACTACATGAGTGGTTAAAATGCCAAACTCCTGCCTTCATAATGAGTCCACAAACCAGCAGGTGACGTCACATTAGCATCATTCATTCTACATAAAGTCTATGGGTAAAATCCAGTAGAAGCAGCTTGTGAGGAGAATAAATAAAATGACAAAGACCTGCTTGAAAGCTTGAAAATGTTTTATGCATAATCTTGACACACTGCTTCAGTAAAAGCTGTGTTTTTAAAAACAAATAAATTCCAGTCACTAGTTAATATTTCCTAGATGGGAAACTGATGTGCAGCTGTAAACATGTTGGAAGGTTAATATGTAATTTGGTGCTAATTGCAGGGAAAGGGAGACCGAATCAATTTTTACAATTAAAACTGATTAATTCTAATTACCTATTAGTGTAATCTAGAGGGTCTTTCATTAGTGTGCAGCAGCTCAGAAAATCTGCCAGGTATTAAATCAGAAATAAATGATATAAAGTGAAACAAATATGTCTCTTAGTTGTGCGTATAGATGTGTGTTTTACAGGAATCTGAATCAGCGCTGAACCCTGGAAGGAGAACACAGTGTGTCGGCTGGTAACGGGGAGGATCTTAAAAAAGCAGGGATTAGCAGGACGGGATTAGCATGCACAGAGTGTGCAGGTGTTTGCTGGCATGCAGGGGGAGTTAGATCACACATGTTGTGCTGTTGACTCCACTAGACGTTTCTTAAACTGATAAAAATGTTTTAGTAACTGTTGGTAATTTGACTTTTATTTAAACTTTCTAAAGCTTTGTGAGCATGACTCTGAGATTGTAGAGGACTGTCTTGTTATGTTGCTTAAATTTGATCCCTAATCCCTGAATCTATGTAGATTATATCTAATGAGTCACAATCACTGACAGATGGACTGGATGGATTTGACAAGTACAAGATCTAATAGTGAATCTCATTCTGCTTGTTTAATTGTTTTGGTTCGTATGGTTTTATCCGTTTAATTCACTCTCCACTGATATGCTTTGTACCATTGTTACATTTTGTTTTTTAAATTGATGAAGCAATTTTGTCGTCTTTTGTTGCTATGATTTCAACTGCATTTGCCAGTGTGTCTGCATCACTGTAAATGAGGCTAAATAGCATTTTATTTATTAAAAGTCCAAGTTATTTTTTTTTACAGATCATTAATTACAACTATTATTTTATAGCTGACTAATAATATCTGTTGATCAAATATAGTAAAAACAAAACATATATAACATTTACAAAAATCTCTTACCTTCTTAGGCACTCCTGTTTGAATATGGTTGTTTTAGTTTTATCTTCCCATCACCTGTTCTGAGCTTTCTGACACATTTTGCTACCACTTGAATTAATAATTTGAATTGAACAGCCTGCACACACAAGTTTTAAAAAACCTGAACATGTCACTATCCTGAATTCAAAACCTGCTTTGAACTACAACAAAACAAACCCTGACTGTAGGTGATTGAGAGTATGTGCTAGTATTCAACAGCCAGTACAAAATTAACTGAAAACAAACTAGAAAGAAACAAACTCTTCGATTTTATGATAAACTGTTCAAGGTCTGAATGTATTTTTCAGAGACATGCTTGGAGACAAACTTTTTATCCACTAAAACAATGTTTTCCGAGATGTATTGTTGTTGTTTTATATTATTTAAAGGAAGAAGAAAGGTCCTTGTGAAAATATCCAAAATGCTCCTTTTCCTCTCTGCTGATTGGAGGAGGTGTGGGTGTGACATCATTGATTTGTAGCTACAGCTACGTGTTACTTATTGTGCGACTAATTCACTTATTTCCAGTTTGCAGTTTTCTTAATTCACAACATCAGTTAGTTAAGACACCTACAACCGCTTCATTAATCAAACATGCAGAGCGTCACTGGTTACAGTTACCTGACAGAGGACTCTGGGTGAGGGGGGCGTGTCGTCGCAGCGCCCGTTTGAACTGTGCCACGCCCAGAATAACGTTTCTCAGCTTCATCCACAAGAAGTATCCTCCTCTGGTACTGGAGGGCCACGTGCTCTCTAACACCGCCTAAACCAGGAGCAGAGGAGGAGGAAGGATATCAGGATGACATGGAAGAGAGTGAGAATACTTTGAAATGTCCCTCCCAAAGTTGTGAAGGATGTGGCTCTCTCACTATAAAACACTGTCATATTCTTCCTCTAAATAAATCAGTGAATCTAGAAGGGACTGGATACTGTGTGAAGTGCAGCTCTAATTTTATTCATTCATTTTCAACTCAACATTTTAAACTGAGTGAACTACAACTGAACCAATCTCGGTTCCATATAAAATCATCTTGAATGAATTTTTCATCAAAGGCTCTAACTGCAGTGGTATTAGATGCACACAGTCACACTCGGCATCAGAGAAGGAAAAAGGAGAATGGAAAGGAAAGGAGCTGCAGCTGTTGGTGGCCAAGTCACGTTCGACAGTCTCTGTCTGCCCCCGAAAATAAACTTCAGAAGCCCCCTGAGAGAAAGCACGATTGGTATGCCACTGAACACAACTGGAACTTTATTGTGCTGGCTGCTCTTATATGGAGGCTTTTGAGGATTTGGGCCAGGTGAAATGAGGTTGTCCTCCTGGACATCTTGTCAGCAATGTGTTGTTAAGACAAATAAAAGACGGCCACATCTGATGTGAGCACTGCAAAGCTTTGTAGTGTAACAGAGGGCAACAGTACATGACAAACAACATTTGTTTTTTAGGCTAAAAAACTCAGCCTCAGTCTTCAGTGAGTGACAGCTGATGTTCAGTGTCAAAAGAACTGTTTGACATTTAGGGAGAGTTAAAGGAGACAGCACATCAAACACAGTAAAAACAAGTCAAAGATAATATTATTCTTAGGTTAAACTATTGATCAAAACCCATAAAAGTGTCTCCGCTTTAAAAACAAGGTGAGAAACCAATTTAAAATATGTTTATGTTGTGTTAAAGCATTTGTTTACATTTTTTTTTTTTTTTTTTTTTTTTACTTTTATTGCTTAATTCATTTTCTTTGTTTAAAAAAAATTGTCCCATATTAAAGAGAACCTACTAAGGACACTAATTGACTTTTATCTAATTGTGCGTTACAAAAAAATCTGAAATTTGAAGTCAATTGGATAATTCTGGTTGCCACAGCAATGTGAAATTAAACTGTTTTGGGAACTTATTTATTTCTTTAGATTGTGATTATTTTTAATTAATTATTAAATAATAATTATAAGCCAAGTATGGAGCTCTACCCATCTTGTTACCCTGGTAACCACGCTTGAAATGTACACTGGTGTATATTTACATGTTAAGCAACACGAACATGTATACAGTTTCATAGGTTATTGATCAATAATTGTTTATACTGTGGCTGGTATAACCTCCCCCTGAAATATAAAGAAGCTACAGCCAGGACACAGCTACCTTAGCTCAGTATAAAGAGTGCAAACTGTTAGTCCAACTCTTTCAGCGCCTCTGAAACACACAGATTAACACATCATCGCTGTTTTCCCTGATGGTTCTAGCTTCATATTTAGGACACAGACGTAAAGCCTGCTAATTAGCACACTGACAGCAAGGCTACTGAAAGACATTTCACCTAAAATAGTTCAGCACATAACTTTTACACTTTGTACAGAGTCAACTAACGATATATAAAGTGTTAATTAGTGAGATTTAAAGGTGCATCTGGATGGATATTTTAGCCTTGCTGCTTGCTGTATTCCTGTTTGCAGTTTTAATGCTGAATTGATCAACCTGCCTCCTGACTGTCGCAGGATATTCATTTAAAAAGACAGATAGTTACCAAATCTTTTTTACAAAGCACTGAAAAACATACTTTGTCCTGAAGTTTTTTAAAAGCTGCTGACTTTCCTTGAAAACAAAGTCTATCACGACTTAATTATGCTGCTGTTTCTTGGTTTGTTATTGTTGTTTTTCTACGAGACTGAACGTCCTTTTCACCACTGTTCTTGGTGTGAAAACCACAATCTAATGCAGAGAATGGGTATAAAAATGTGTAATACTGTGCAATAGTCTGGTGTTTTCAGCAGTGCTCTCCTGTAATGATTCTTGATAACCTTTAATGCTGAGTGAATGTCATATTTTGATTCTTTTCTTGTAAATCATTATAATTCAATCAAATGGTGCCTTTGCCTTGAGTGCTGTTCTGCACAGAATATATGATCGAAACTTTAACTGCCAATGACAAGTAGCTGTAGCCACAGATCACTGGCTGCAGGAGCATCAAGGTTACTTTAGTTCCTCTTTTTACTATAAGTATTAGTGTTTCTTCCAATTTCTAGAGGAATTTTCTGTTCAGTTTAATTTTGTGGAGCTGTCTCTACTTTACTTATTCCACTGTGCCATTATTTCACAAACCTAAAATAACAATATTCATACCTGCAAAAGGAGACCATGTGAATTCAATGGGGAATTAATACAAGATTGAAACCAAACTGCCAAAGGTAGCAGACCTCTATTTGAGGCTGGGTTGTATTAGAGGCAGGACTTTATTTCTAATTTTGTCTGTTTGATAAGTTCAAAGTGTTTCAATATATAACTTTGTTTTAATGGTTCAAAGGGGATCAGGAGCAGAGAGGATCAAAACTAGAAAGCTACTGCATTACAACATTACAAGCTCAAAACCTCCTTGAACCATTTCAAAATAAAAGCACAACAGGATGTAACAGGGTATTTATTTATTCACTACCCTTTTTCCTCTGCCTGTATTTCGGACCTGGGCTGTATTTGTTCATACTGACCATTATTAGAGACCTGGCTCTGAATTGAGCACCAGTGTTTATTTGAAGAAATATGGTACTTAGATGTGTATATGTATATACTCCTACTCCATTTTGCTCCTCCTATCCATCCTTCAAAGACTTAAAAAGCCATAAGGTTAAAAGAAATTGCCTGCAACTGTCCAGTGTATCAACACTGCACTGAATACAGAATTTGTGCCAGTGCCACCTCGAGCCTCTGAGCAATTTTATTTCAAAGATGAAACAAGATCCACTGAGGTGTCAAAACACACCAGAATAACCTTTACTGTGGCCTTGTCTCCTGACAACCTGCTCCCACATCAGCCAATTTACGTTTTATGCTCCCTGGATTGCCGGATCAGGGACACATCGCGGTGATAACAGAGTCACGATTCATCCTGACACCTGGCTGTGATCACACGTGGTGCCATACAGCCTTGGGGGTAAACTGCAAATGTCACCAATGTTTCTTTTATCCCAGAGCTGAATGTCTGTAGAGGGATTACTGTGATGACGCATCTCTGCTTTGTAAGTACTGACCGGGGGAAATGAATTTTAGAGGTTCAGCCACCCAGCACAGACGTGTAATAATTTGGATGCAATTATTCATGCAGCTATTGTAAATCACGAGTAAACAACATCAAGGCTGCAATCAGTCGGCTTTATTATATATCATCCAGGTTCTAAGGTATGTTTATCCAGGGCATGAACCTTTTGAAAAGCTGCATCTGATCAGGGGCTTTAGATGTCATTCAGAGGTCATTTCACTTTTCATTAACACATTTTCAGTTGTTCTCTGTATTAACAGCACAGTCACAAAATACGGATCGTTCCACTAGTCATTTTTGTTTATTTTCTGTCTTACCATGACTTTATCAAATTTGTATTAATTCCTTTAAACAAATCTATTATGACACTTCCAAACTCATTCTGTTGTAATGACTTTACATTTCCACTCCAGCGAGTAGAGTAGAGCTGGTACCATGTAGTGGAAAAGAGCCAATATACTAGCCTGGATATTTAATTTTCTCAGGACATTTATCCATCACTGCTGATAGATAAAAAAGCAAATCCCACTGGACAGTGTTTCGAGAGATGTGTTTTGACATTTGGCTGTCACGGGTGTGTTCATGCATTAGTCAAACTTGCAGCAGAATCAGCAGAATATTCATAACACCCACAGAAAAACACAGCAAACCCAGAGCAGCAGTAAAGTACCTGCGTGTCCCAGCACTCATATATTTTTATTAGTGCCTGTGTGCGACGCTGCTATGGGTTTTCAGGAAGTCACACTCATACAGTCTATAGTTGTACCTCTTATCTATCTCTAAATGGAAAGGCACTCTTTGTGTAAATCACTTGAGCAGAATATATTCTACCATTTAATCTCAGAGGCCGTGTGTGTTATTTCCATATATACATAAATATAAATAATGGCATTTACTGGGAAATGACCACCCTATTACCAACTACAGTAATTCCTCAACTATAAAAAGCTGCGTCTAATAAAGGTTGGACCCCAACTACAGGCCGGGGGAAATACCAGGGGTGAATAAATAATACCTACAAATTATTGTACCTACAAATATTTCACAATAAAAGCCCATTGTCCACTGAAGGTTTTTTCATACTGAAATATGCCGAACGACATTTAAACTAGAAATAAAGGCTTGTCTAGAGGCTGGATACCATCAACAGTTTAAGTAAATAAAGGCCACTATTTGAGGACTAATGGTACATACATACCATCAACAGAGGAATATACTGTACCTTGTTGTAGTAGCCATATGTGATGGCATTGGGGTGGACGCCTGCCTTCTTCATCTCAAAGAGGACCCTGACTGCCAGGACAGGCTGTCCATACTGTCCACACAGCTGCATCAGCACCCGGTAGCACACCTACATATGTATAAGTGCACGTTTGTTTAGGCAGAAAAACAACTACATGAAATAAATCTTGGTTATTAGGTATAAGCTAAGTCAGTCTCAAACTAGTTGAAACTTCAGAATGAATGTTTGTATTTTCTGGGAGGAGCTGACGTACCTCATCAGGGGGCTGCAGCTTCTTTGCCTGCATCTTCCTGAGGACATCGTATGCAGTGCGAAGCGCCCGCACCTTGGAGTGGCACACCTTTACATACGCCGGCAGGCAGATGAACCACAGACCGTAGCAGTGACGGAGCAGGCACTTGGACCACAGTTGAGGGATGGACGAGTACTTCTTGGCAATCTTCTGGGCTGATTTGATCTCCTGTGGATACAAAGCAGGAAAATATATATTTTTTAATGCAAAATATCAGGCCTGGGGATCAGAGTCTTGTCCATTTTGTTACCCTTACTAAAATAATACAACTTTTAGTTGCTAACTTAAACGAATGTGTCACTGTGAATGGGTCTGCATGTATCTGCGTCTCTCTTCTGTGCTCTTAAGAGGAGCAGGTGATTGGGAATGCTTTGGTATCACAGTCACAGGCATTTCAGGGTTTGGCTGCAGCATAGTGTGGTGTCGGGGGCCTGGTAGTGACCAAGGCTTGGTAGATTTACTCCCTTATTAGAGGGAGATCATTTCTCCTGTTGTTGTTTTTGTTCTAATGAAATTTTGGGGGGTTTTGGTTATTTATCTGCTTTTTGGGCCATCGTTTCTGGTTCATCTCTGGTTCGTCTTTTCATTTTAGGAGGTAGGAGTCTGGTTATTTCTGTTTGTTTGTTGGAGCAGTTCCTGTTTTTAGTTTTGTTCTTCCTTTTGTTTCATAATTAAAAGGCATTCATTTCGGTAAATCATTTGATGTTTTGTTTTTCCTCCCAGTTTAATCTTTATTGTATCTTCACTCATCCCTTGGACTCTAAAGGGGAAAAATTACAGAGTTTTGAGGCCCAGTTGCTTCGTCTATGGTTGTAACTGTTGACAGTGTCAGTGCCAGAGGAGGCAAACAGAGGCTCCACACTGCAAGTTTATTTTGCTGCAAGTTTGCAAGTTGATGAAAACACTTCTGCTCTCATTCTAGGCATCAACTTGGTACTTAAACAAAAACAAAAAATAAATCCATAAGAAAACGTGACAGTAGTGAGTTATTCCACTGACCTGCTTGGTGCGTCTAAACATGGGGGCGGGGCTGGTGGGGCAGCTGTGCCTGGCAGCGAGGCGGGAGGACGGAGTCCGCAGACCCTCCACAGGGTCGAACAGGTCAAGACTCAACACTGGGAAACCATCATACCTGAGGAAGAGCATACATGCACAGGGAGGGAACATAGTTTTACTCCGTGTACTCCTACATATATACATCACTAAAACATCCCTCCTCTTGATATCTACATGGATACTAAGTGGGTTGTAAATTCTTGGAAGCACTTTTCAGATGTTCATTTAACCTCATGGAGCATTAACCAGCAATGCAAGAGAAACAAATCCATCTAACTCAAAATGATTGATTCCAAGGTTGTAGTGACATTAATATGGATTTTATATCTATATATACACAATTATCTACAAGGAAAGCTGATAAAAAAAAAATCTAAAAAGCTGGAAAGCTGCCGGCCATTATGGATAACATTGGGAGCGTAGCTTAAGTGGTTTGAAAAAAAAAAAATCTCTTGGCTTAAATTATTCAGAGGGAAGCATAGCTGCAGCATACAAATAGCACATATTCAGCTCCCCACTGTCCAGTAAGAGAGTTCAGTCTTTAGTGGTCCCGCTACGAGATCTGGGCTCCTGCTGGTCCTCAATCAGCACTTGAAAGAATAAATTATCCAACTTTTAACTCCATTAAAAATTTGATTTTACTATTTTATTCCTGCTGTTAGCTTTAATTCTTGTCAAGTAAGAAGATGGCACTGAACAGCACAGTAGTCCATCTTTCCTATTTACACATACTACTTAAACTGTTTAGCTTGTGGAGCCAGTAAAGCACAAACTTGGCTGTGTAGTTTATAATTTCTGGGTAGACAGCTTAGTTATGATGACATAAAAAGCATAAAAAATGTTATCAAAATGTAAAATCAACCAAGAATTAAACTGAAAACTGTGCATCTGGTTTCCCATTTGAGATAAAATGTCAGTTTCATAAGTTTACCTGTAGCACAGAGGATGTTCCTCCCCCTCAGGCAGAGGCGGCAGCTCTGGGGGTGTGATGAAGACTGTGTGCTCACTACGTTGGGATTCATCAATCTCTATCAGCCTGGCCTCCTCCGGCCTGTCACCGTCCACCTGTGGAACAGAGGCACAAACATGAGCAGATATGTCTGGGTGGTGGTAGCATGACCCTCCATCTATCACAGCTGATAGAAATAAGGAGCGTCTCGTTGGGGAGGTGAGGAATTCCACACAGATTTTGACATTATGGCCCTGTCATAAATATTTTAGTGTTTCTATAGGTGGATTTAGAGACAGACAAAGGCCGATTCCCTTTTAAAAAACACTTTTTTGAAAAACAGCTTTGTAGCTGTCAGCCTGATAGCAGGATTTCCACAGATTGAGTGTCTGGGAGGGCTGAGGGAGGATGACAGCAGGTGACCTAGATTTCCCGAGTGAACATGCTTCGCTTTTCTTTCTTTTTTCTCTCTTTTTATTTTAATACTCACTTCACCTCTCTGCAGCCTCCTCTGTCATAACACACTAAGTGTGACACTAACCTGTGCAATTCAGTTCAATTTCCCTCCATTTGTCTTATATCGTGCAACATTCTGTTATTACCAAGTCAATACAAAAATATTAAACTGTGAAATGACACAACACAATACATATGTACAGTATATAAAGATAGCTGGGAAGAGGGTATGGGATAGATTATCCTATTAGTAACCATTACAAGTTCTATAAATAAAAGCTGGACAAAGATTAAAATGCTGACCAGCCCACTGAATGGGAAGGAAATCACTGCAGTCCCTGACACAACCTGGACCTAAACTAGTTCTACGATAAATCAAAGACCAAACCTCTACAGCAAAAAACCTTAACATAGTACAAAAACTGCAGTTCTTCAATTGGCCACTTGAGGCTTCAAAAGCGACTCAGTCCTATTACACCCTGATACAAGGCTAAAAGTTACACATGACTAAGGTTGTGGCCTCTTTGTGTGTCAGGTGGGTGTTGTCACAGAAGGCTCCACCCCCTCCCTCCTTCACAGCTCCTCCCACTCTTCCAAATATAGTCATGTGTGTCTGCCTTAAAAAAAGACATAACACAAGACGGTGACACCTAAATGCCAAACACAAGGCTTTAAAATACTAATCCACAAGTCAAGGGGTAAAGTTCTTGCACCTGTGTTCACCATCAGTCTATGGTCAAAACAAACTCGAACAGCTCCTCTGTCCAGGCTATCACTCTCATCGACAGGTCAATCAGCTGTGCGATGAAAGAAAACAATTCTTACACAAAAACCTACAAAAAAACAACTACTGCAGTAACAAGCTATATTTTATATTATATTTATATTTTACAGGTAAACATGTACATATTGTCAGAGACACTACACAAAATTCTTTGTGCTTCAATATACTGTAGATAAAGATGATTCTAATCTCTGATTTCAGAACAGTTAGAAAATAACCATTTCTCAAGAGCTGTATTTTAGTATTATAAAACTGGGTTAATAAAAACAAGAAGTGAGCCTTTTACGTTGTTCCCAATATGAAAAAGTGGATCTGTTCCTGCTATAATGCATCTCAATAATTTTGTCAGACCTTCTACAGGTAGTAAATGAATGTTTATCAAACTCCACACTCCACAATTTTCTCCAAACCTACTTAAGATGTTGTTTTCTTAAACTTGACAAAACTCATCCAGAGCCACAAAAGACATTATTCAACTGTTTTCAAAATAAATAAAATAAATGAATGCCCCCCCTTTGTCAGAGCTGCTTTGAGAGTTAACTGATATGAGATTCATAATCTTCTTGTGGTACGAGTGTGCAGGTTTGCAAATGTGTGAGGCTTTGTCTGACATTAATGATTCAAAGCAAATGAAGAGGGTTTTTGCAGCCAAAAAGGATCAATCAATAGGTCAATTGTCTCATCAGACAGCGTCGACTCTATAAATCTTAAAACTGCACATCAAGAAAGTCAAGTCAGTGTGAGTGGAAAGTTAATTTTGCTGCAGACATTTGCTGTTTAAATATGAATATATAAAACGTCATATTTCTGTGGAGGTTAATTCTCTCAGGATCCAGGTAACTGATTCACTACCAACATATATTCTTTGGATTTTTTTTAAATTCAGTTCAGTAATTTCAACTCCAGCTTTGGAAGACCATGTGATTTATTAATATACCACGACCATCAATCAGTTTGATTTACACTATTAAAGATTAGCTGGTCATCATACTCCATCATTACATCAGAGAGCTCTGAGTATAAAATGACTAAGTCCTCAGCGGTCAGTGAATGTGATTGCTACACGGCAGGTACAAACCTGCAAACCTAGTGTGGTGAATAAATTACTGTAAAGCTGAAAAAGTATTTACCAAGAATAAAACAGGTTGTAGCTGCTTACTGGTGGGAGAGAAAGGCCTCTGACTTTCACTACAAGATGCAAAAAAACAAATGAAGAGCAACACAATAGACACAACCTATAATTTCCATCAGTGACATTTGGAGTTACTGCACAGATTTTACTACAGTCATGGTGGGCAGATGATATAATAATTTAAAAAAAAAAATCATCTGTCATAGTGGGAGGCATTATAAGTGTAATGACAGGCCCCAGCGCTACAGGCACTGATTTTAATCATGTCGGGATAGAAGGGAGGTGAAGCACTTGCTTAAAGTTCATAATTTAGTCTAGTTAGTCCGACGGTAATTAAAGTTTGATAACAACCTCAGTCAAAGCCGTTAAATGTGTAAGTGCCTCTTTTTTGGTGCAGTCTAAAAAAAGATTTAATTATTCCTCCTTTGTCTATACCAGCACATCAAAGCCTAACATAATCTCCTGTGATGTTTCTCCAAGCACATTTTAAAACACAGCTGTCTGTAACACAGCGTGTGCAGGGTGTTTACTGTCCAGCTGAGGTGATTCAGGCATCTAATCAGGAAGAGACTCTTCCAAGTGAGAAAGGGGGACAGACCCAGGACACACCAGAGAAAACACATCCCATTTTATTTAGTAATGTTTCAGTATTCACCACCGGAGAGAGAAAAAGAGCAACGGACTGAAGTGACATCAATGCCAGTCAATTTTTACAGATAAACATTTTATATAATTAATGTTATTATACAATGGAGACAATCACATCTCCTTGTTTGGGAAAAGTAGACCTACACCTCACTGCCCTCTTCTGTGTTTTACAGACTGTATGATGGACCACCACAGTCTCAGAGTGAACTGAAAATAGATATTTACACTCACACTTACACACACACACACACACGCACATACAATACAAGCAGTAACAATGTGTTTTCTGCATTATATGTTCTGATAGAAAAGTACTGGTGCAAATTGGTGCACATCAGAAAACATACATATCTGCAATAGGCTAATACCAATAAATCAGCCAGATGTTTACAAATTAATTGATGACACCGACATTAATTGAGTTGGATTGTGGGTAGAATGATGTCACTTAGTCACCAGGACTTCTGTCTTTTTTACTCTCTATCTAATGGGTAATTTGATATTTGGGTAGTTGTGTGTGATCTGATGTTTTTCTTCTCATCTTAAAACAACAAAAAACATCCGACACAAACATCTGGGATAATTCATACAAAAAATCCACCTACACATAAACATAATGCAAATTCTACCTGTAGTGAATCAAAGACAAAAGTCCTTTTGTTTTCAAACGCGCTACAACCACCTCTGCTCTGCAGAGAATGAAGACAGCTGTGATGATGAAGGTGCAATCTGTCTGACAAGCAGCAGGTCTTCAGTCAGTTCAAACTTATAAAATAAAAAACAGGGCAGGTGAGATGAGGTCTGCTCTGTATCTCTCACTGAACATTGAGTTAATCTGGGATCAGACAGGGAGCTTTCCAAGAGACCCAACACTCACAAGAGAGACACCCAGAGTGTGCTGAATGACTGCAGATTAACCAGCAAAGGCAGAAACAACTGTGATTTTATCTATACCTTTCAGTTATCCACCCTCAGCCCGATATATCAGGAACAGTTTAACTGAATCCACCTTAAGTCCTCTAAAGCTCCACTGTTCCCAGGAAAGCAATGGTCCAGCACATCACCACCCATATAAAACTCATTTTAAACTTGAAGAAATGTTTATATACCATAGAGCTCATATACCACAGAGACATGAAAGTAATACTGATCTTCTCGTCACGCCCGTAGCAAGATCAAGATATTTTTCAAAACGTCAAACAATTCCTGGCTCGTATGAATCCTTACTGGAAAATGTTCGCATCCGATATTTAGATTTTCAGCAGTGAACTGTGTCCAGTTTCATAACAACAGTGCTGCAGCAGAGGTTTAGGGAGTGCACGATGACCAAAACTCCTCTCTGTAGCTTCACAATACAACTTTTACAATGATTCCCAACCACAACACACCAGGTTAACCACAACGCTGCCATCAAATTCTTCAAACTGTTTCAAGTCTGTTGAAAAAGTATTTTATTGAGAAAGTTTATTCACAGACAACAACTAAATGTTTCAATATTTTTACAAACTGCTAAAGAGTTTGTAGTGTTTTTAAATTATATTCAGTTGGGAATGATTATTTTGCTAATTATAGGTTGTTGTAATTCATCATAAACATCAAAATCAGCCCTTCAAATTCTGGCCTTAA
Organism: Pseudochromis fuscus; assembly: GCA_900323345.1. Classification (NCBI taxonomy): domain Eukaryota; kingdom Metazoa; phylum Chordata; class Actinopteri; family Pseudochromidae; genus Pseudochromis; species Pseudochromis fuscus. Next base: position 14,190 of record OOFC01014170.1, read on the forward strand.
TCTTTTTATACAGGAAATCACAAATGTTTGTATTGGTTTTGCTACTTACTGTTTGTACTTTTATAACTTTTAATTAGTTGAAATACATATAATTTGTATGATTAGTTCTTTTCTTTCTCATCTTTTGTCCCATCCTCCCTGCCGGATTTAATTAGTTTTGTTGCCACAATAAACTTCTTTCCCTCAGGGATCAATATGTTTTAACCTTATCTTTGTGCATTGGACTGTTGTGTGGGGGCTGAGTGGTGCAGTGTGCTTTCTCTCCAGGAGAGTAGATAATAATGTAATCCAGCCACAGCACAGAGAGACAGTTGGAGGATTTAATCGCTGAGAGCCTGAGGAGACCTGGGCCCTGCTGCAGGTCTGGGGGAGGATGTGGATGCTGGTCTCTGGATTCACTTCCACTATGTCTCAATTACAGCCAGAACACACACACACACACACACACACACACACACACACATACACAAATAAGTAATCCAAGGTCGGCCAAGTCTATTTCAGAGTCCGTTACAAATGTCACCTGTAAAATCCACTCACCCACAGACGTGACTTGGGAAACGAGAGGCAGCGTGGACCTTAAGATCGCAAAAACACACAAAATGTAACCTTCAACACAAACACACAGTATGACAGAGGAGCACAACCCCTACAAGCACGTGGGGTCAAACGACTCATAACGCTCCCAGTGGAGCAAAGAAGATGCACCGACAGTGCCTCAGAGGTTTCATACCGTAACAGTGAAAGATATAAGCCCAGGGGATGTAGGGAAAAATAACTTCAAGCTCTGTTAGCACTTCAGAAATCACTGAAGCACTAAAACCTCCTTACTCACCACACTCATGAAAAATTGAGGGCAGAAATCTTCACTGAAAACTGTGCACATGGATTTTCTATGAAGTGATATTTTCACTGTCCCAGGACAACTTGCTGTGGCAGCAAATTTAATCTGGACAGTAGATATGCCAATATTCATAAAAAATGGAGAAGGTTTTATAAAGTTTGGAGCATTGTTACCTCTGCAAGAGAGGTGATGTTATTTTGTTGTTGTTTTGTTATGTATTGCCCTTCGCTGTTGTACCTCCGCTGGTCATGTATTACCCTCTGTGCTGTGTGTTGGAAGTGTGTGTTGTTTATTTGTCTAGTTCTTTTTTTGTGAGTCAAGCTGTAGAAACTGAATTGCCCCTCAGGGATAACTAAAGCTTTCTGAATCTGAATTTTTTTTTTTTTTTGAGAGGGATAAGATATTACCCAAGAAAAACAAATATTTTGGGCAGGGACAGAAGATGGGATCCAGTCAAATTCCTGTTACATACACCATAAGTAACATTAGCACTACGCACTGTAGCATCTCCCCAAAATGAAGCCACCCTATGTGCTTCACTTTCTCCTTCATTGTAAAACAGACCACAGCTACTGTAGGTCGTAGCTGACGATCCAGATGCTCCAACAGACTAGTTGTCACCTAGCAACCAAACTGAACCCAAGTTCAATGACATTCTGTAAAAACCGTAACGCAAGTTGTTTCTAATTGAACCATTCAACACCTATAAGACACAATAAGATCAGCGACTAAAAGGACTCACAAGACATTTTTCATTTCAGATCAACTTTGATATATTTTGTTGAAAATGTACAGACATGCAGGATGATGATCTCTATGGTCTGAATGAGACAGTTTGGTGAAGATCATACATGGATTGTTCTGTGGTGGAGGTTTGTCCTCTTTAGTTTTAAACTGCACAATGAGTGGATGTCAAAACACAAAAGCCTCAAAGCAAAGCTGCAGGGGAGAAGGGTTTTCTAAGGGCACACACTGTTTTCTGTACAACTTATTTTGAAGTATTTTGCTGTTTGCAAGGACCATGCACAAATCCCCCATCTGGAAACAAAATGTAACCAGGACAGGGGAGAATAATAATAGACTTACCTTGCCTCCTTTGTCTGCACCCCGCTCTGAATTGTAAAGCTGTTTGCAGATGGAGGCAGAAGGAGAAAGAGAAAGAGAAACTCAAGAAATTGGAAGCATCAAGGAGAAAGGCATGTTTGGCTGAAGTTACACAGAAGAGAGTAAAAACTACTAAGTGGAATATGAAGGGGGTCTGCCGATAAAAACTCAGGGGAAAAAGCATTTTGTACATTTTTGTGAAAAGCTCAATAGCACAAATGTAAAAAGCTCACTTTGTCTACACAGTCGTCAAAGAAGGCCAGGCTGGCGTCTTTGTCACTGACGAACGAGCACTCCTCGATGAAGCGGATGAACATCTGGGTCTTGGTCATCAGAGAGTAAAACTTCTGGTGTGAGCGGTCACGACTCTTCAAGAACCCTGGAGGACATAAAGGTTTTATGTCAGCCGTTAAAAATGAAAGTAATCTTAATCTGCTGAGATCTGACACCCTAACGTAAGATATAGGAGTAGATTTATTTACATTAATGAAATCGATACATATAAATAGTAAGCATTCACATGAACAATTCTTCTTCCTACAAAAAAAAAGGTGTGTGATTTTGTGGTTAAAAAAATCCATTAATTCCATAAAAGGCTCTCTATATATACTGCTTCCATTTGTCTTGGTTTGGATAATGCATGCCACAATGTTATTAGTATAATAGCCAATTTGGGATGTACAGCAACATGGTGAAAAGCTTCCTTAATAGATGCTGAAAGCAGCTTAACTGAGTAATAAGCCACTGCTGTTATGAGACTGAGAGCAGGATGGATGGCCGCTGGCTCGCAGCTCGAAGGTGGAAGCCAAATACTTCCTGCAGCTAATAAATATTTCAATCCTGACACTGGCCACTTGTAACCTGGACCATCAGTTGATTCTGACCAGACCCCCTCTCTGTAGCTTCACAATATGACTTTTTAAGTCCTTTTTACAATAACCTCCGCCTTCCATTGCAGTTTAAAACAGTAGTAGTTTCCAGAGGGACTCATTAAATAATGATTGGTCCACTTATTAATTACCCCTGAGGGCAATAAAATAAAACATTAAAGCATTTTAAATACAAAGTGTTTCCTGCTTCTTGTCTTTTCCTCATAATGTAATGAAGAAGCAGTTCTCCTCTGGCTATTTAAGCACAAAAAATATTACATAACGGCAACTAGAAAGTTCAGAGAGCACAAACCTCCACTCAGGCTTAATTCAACTGCACTGATGCTAAAGACTGAACACTGTAGCCCTCCTGTGGTGAAACAGCAACACTGTCTTGTTAAAACATTTGCCCATTATAACAGAGAGGGATCTCATCAAGGATCTTTCATCCAAAATATATATTATTTGATTTTTGAAAAAAAAAGAAAAAGAAAAAGATCAAGATCTGTTCTGTAGTCTTTCCATAATGTTGCTAACAAACAAGCTAACTCGCTAACTAACTAACTGAAGCTCACATAAGCAAATGACAAGAATCACATTTTTAAATACTGGGGTAGAAAATGCATAAAACAGATTACAATAAATTACCAACACAAATGATCAACAGAGCTCCACACAATACATCGAGACATTTATATTATTTGTTGTTAGGTGCCATTTTTTTGTAATAACCATCACCTCATAACTGCAGACAGAGATGATAGAGCATTTAAGAAAACTGCCAGTAATATATTCTGTTTTTTGTGCCTGGAGAAAGTTATAAATATGTAAAGATACTGTCCGTGTAATAGTCCGCTTGTTTATCATTTGCTTCCGAGTTTGAAAACCTGAGGGAAAAGAAATGCAGATGTAGCCTGCACAGATGTTTGTGTAGAAACACTACAATCGCATAGTGGAGGAAAGGGACATTTTCAGGCAGGAAAAAAAACAGCCTGTATGGACGCCAAGGTGGTTCTGTTCTTCCTGCATTGGTTTGTTTGTCTGTTAGAAACATTGTGGAAAAAAATTCAGAAAAAATTTCCGAACAGATCACAATAACTCACATTTTGGGCATAGATACAATCTGAAAACAGAAAAATGTTTCAGCTTTTCGGAAAAATTCCTAACTCTGTCAAAGCTTAATCAATTTTATTGAAAGACACAGACACACACACACACACGCAGGATGATAATTTGATGGGGCTCTCCGAGTGCTGTCTTGTTTGTTGTTGCAGATATGAGGTTGACAAACGGTCAAGAGCTCACACATGATGCACGAGCTGTTACATCTTTCCTCCAGTCATTATGTAATGTTCTGCAGCCATTCCCATTCCCTGTATCACATAACTCAGACTGGACACGACCTTGGCTTCCATCTATCCTCCAGCGGTGCAGCCATGATATCACCCGCAACTCATTTCAGCTGTGATGAGAACCAGCTTTTTAATGGGCTCCGATCCAGAGGCCAGACTCTAAGCCTCTGGTGCATTTAGCAGCTGCGGCGCTAACGGACTAACCTTCAGTTTGCAAACAGCCTTGAACCTCCAACACAAGCATCTTCTCACACTCCAGCCTCCCTACCCAAACAGTCTGTGTGTGTGTGTGTGTGTGTGTGTGTGTGTGTGTGTGTGTGTGTGTGTGTGGGGGGGGTCACAAGAAAAACTTATCACCTCCTCCTCTCTCAGATTATTGTTG
>OOFC01014170.1:21946-35418 GCA_900323345.1 Pseudochromis fuscus
AAAAAAAAAAAAAAAAAAATGCAGCAAGGAAACAATGTTGAGCTTGTAGCTGGAAGTTCTGTGCAGCATGTGTGTGTGGATCACTGCACTGTAGTTAACTCCACACACAATGATACATGGTAATATTCATCATGAGAAAGGCAACAGAGCAGAGAAGACAGATTGGATTCTGCAAAAAATTTGCATTTTAAAAGATTGAATTCTTCACATCAATAAAGGTTTCAGGTGTCGTGCTCACTGGAAGATGGTGTTTGTGTCCAGGTCCACGCAGCTCACGTCTGGAGGTGGGTCGTACAGATCGAAGTAGCGAGAGTCCACTCCTACGATGAACGGACACGGGGCACTCAACACATCAGCCAACGCCAGCGGGCACAGAGGGATGTACGGGCATGGCCAGTGGAACGGAAAGATCATCTGAGGAGGAGGAGGAGGAGGAGGAGGAAGATGGGAGAGAAAACTGTAAGATGAAAAAAAGGCAATGACTCCATGACTACTCAGTGACCTTTAAGGACGAAGCTGCACTTTATTAGTAATGCTTCAAAGGAGTCAACACATTAACAGCGTAGTGTGCTCAGACTCACAGTATAGATGTAACAGGCTCATGAGTGACACTGAAAAACACATTTGCACTTCCTCAGTTTAACAAAATGTATGAATTCCTCTGACATCTTCATGCAGAAATCCTCAAAATGAGTCAGTAGATTAAGATTCAGTCTACAGAACTCAGGAGTGATTCTCATGGTGGAGCTGGAGGTAGCGATCACAGATGTAGCCCAGATCTGATTTATTGTTTGGAGGCTGTTTGTGAATTGTGTCTTTAAAGATTTCTCAGGCTGAATTAAATGTGCTGTAGACAGAAAAAAATCATTAATGTTTGAAAAAAAAGAGCTTCAATGTTTTAAACTGTTGGATTTTTGTTCAGAAAACTGATATCATTGTAAAGCCTTGAACTTGCTATGTAAAGTGCACTGAGATGATTTGGCGCTATGCAAGTGAAATGTATTTGAACTGAAGCACAATAATTATTAGTGCTGTAGTTTACTAAAATTTTATCTAAAGATTAAATACACAATACCAACACAGTGGTGATGAGACACACTCCTGGTTGTGTTGGGGGGTAAAACTGCTTTTTACAGCTGAATACAGAAACGTACAGACACCAGAGCCTCCGTGACGCTGGTCAGTACGGCCGGTCGTAACGAGTGGACCAGGATCTTATGTTCGGTGACAGCAAACACCAGCAGGGTGACAGCGTTCTCTGGTCCGAGGTTCTGGAGCAGTGTGGAAAATCGACCTCCGCTATAAAAACAAAGATAAGCAACATTAAAGTTCAATATACAATAACTACAACAAGGTCTCATCTTCAGATTGTGAAATGATGCCTGTCTGCTTGACCACAGAGTGCATGTTGTGGCTCTTGGCCCCGTTATCACACTGTCATGCTATTTTAATATATGCATCGGTGTACTTTTAATCTAATAATATGAACAGACCTCAAAACTTCTTCTATCAGAAGATAATGCACATTATTTAAGACCTATCTGTGTTTTCTCACTTCAATAAATATCTATGAGAAACTTTCAGCAGCTCCAAAGTTGAGAGAAACATGCTCTCGTCTGTTGTATGCTAATGATGGGCACCTGGGTAAAGTACCTTCTGTAGCCGTTTGAAGTAAGACGAGGTAAAAACAACCCCTGCAGCAAACAGACATCTTTCTTTGAATGTTAATGCATTCAGGGTAAAACATGGTGAGGTGATGACAAATTGTCTGACTTTATTCAATTCCCTGAATTTTTAAATCTTGTGGTACTGAAGATCTGAAATTGAAGCTAAATGATGCTGGGAAGCAGGTAAGGCTATAAAAACATATCAACGTGCCTCCAGCTGGCAATTTCCACAGCTCGTAATGACATTAAGAAACAGAAATTCAGGGGAACTGTGGCAATCAAGAAGAGATCTAGAGGAAAACTTTCAGATAAATCTGCATGACTGCTAGGCAGGTACGACAAAACTTAACACTGGTATGACTGCAAAGGAGGGACAGGAAGATGAAGCTGATAAAAGAGTGGTGATCCAGCCATGACACACCAACAGGGTTAAACTGGAAGAGCCTTTAAATAAAGACAACACTACAAAAATCAGTGTATTATGTCTGCAGAGCAACATCTGGACCGGCCATTTTGGAAACTGATGCTATGAATATATGAAGTTCAAATTCAGCTCCCAAGCAACAATTACAAAAAGTATTATTTCTTGGAGAAAAGTGGAGCAGCAATTAATGAAAATAAATCATTGAAAACATAAGTTTTGGGGTGCAAATATTCTGCTTTGGGGTTGTGTGTGAGAGCTGGTGAGACAGGAAGCACGGCATGAACAGGAAATAATTGAATTCCACTAAATATCAGCAAATTCGGGATGTAAATGTCAAGCAATCCATCAAAGAAGTGAAGTGAAAAGAGTCTGGCTTTTACAACAGGACAAAGATTGAAAGCAGAATCCAACAAGAACTACTTTAACTACTACTTTTTTGTCCCTCCATCTCTTAGCAAAACAAAAATTCACGTGTTCATACATTTTTGAGATCTTGATACATTTGTTTAGAAACATAGGTTACTACCCAAGGAACAAATCACTAAATTAAATTTTGGCCAAGATCAAAGTATGGAATCCAAAAATCCCAGGAAATTCCCATCTCTTGAGAAAATGGTTTAACAAACATAAAGCAGACAAAGAACCAGCAGGGGGCAGCAAAACAACACCACTGCATCTATGAGCCTGAGAGGAAGAAGAAGAAGAAAGTAGTAGGTACAAACTGAAAACAGTGAAATGTTCATAGTTTGAAAGGATCAGAATTGATTATGCCCTGGCTGAGGTTTATGCTCTGAGAGTGCTTTCATTGTTTTCTATTCTATTTTTAACATTGGGATATAGAAAGTAAAAGTAAAAAACACATAAATAAAGGCGAATTGTTAATGTCTGTTATTTGCAGGGGTTGTATTTACATCAAAAATCAAGTTAAAATGTAATTGGTCAAAATATAATAAATCTAAGAACAAAATTTTCCATAAAAACTCTGGACACTGCTTCTCTTACCTGAGTGGTAGTGGAGAAGACACTGGCTGGCTCAACATCAGGCTGTCATGAGGGGAAAGCTACAGAAAAGCTGGAAAGTGAGATAAAACCAACCGAGCAAAAAAAGCCTGCACTGAATCATTTAAATGTTCATCCATAATGGAGGACCTAAACCACTGCACCCCGCAGGCAAAGCAAGACACCCTCAGAAAACAACACCACCACTCTGCAAAATGATGATTACCCAGTTTTAACATGCACTGTTTTACTCTAGCAATTCAAACTTACCTGCACCAGGATGCGAGGCCTTTGTGAGGAAGGAAAGGGAACTTTGTGCATAAAGTGAGAGATGTGCCTGAAAAGACGACAAAGAAGAAGAATTAGAAGGAAGCGAGTCCAAAAATAACAGCAGTGGGCGGCCTAATAATCCGTCAGTGAAACCACCTTGAGTTATGAGAGGCAGAGAAACGTGAAAAGCATTAATCTTCTGTTACCTGACCGACATATATACAACCTTAAAAAAACTCTACCTTACATTCATGCACCTAGTTTGTTACTGAGTATTCTTATATGTAGAGAAACACTAAAAACTCATTATTTTTCCAGTGCAGAAATAGAAATACTTTAGTTATAACATAAAGAGAAAACATCAGGCATTGCCATCATTCCTCAAAAGCACTGAGCATCACAGACTGATACCTCTTTTGATTTAGTCAGGATGACACCAAATAACAATTTCCTAGAAAATAAACTTTCGTCAAAGAAAAACTTCTCTATTTGTCATTCAGAAATATTATCAGGTAATACATTATTCCCACAGACCATATCATGCACTAGCTAGAATATTAAAGATCAGCACATAACATTAACAGAAGATAGGGGCCTCACTTCTCAATGGGCAGGGCGTGAGGGCCGGAGATGGAGTAGCGGTACAGGAATGTGAGGAACTTGCGGAAAGCATCAAAAAATGGCCAGTGGGACAGGAGGCAGACACACTTGTTGGTGTAGATTGAGCGGGGGGTGGTGGTGCTGCTTGGGCTGTTGGTTGCAGCAGCAGTAACGTTGGGGGAAGTGGGTTTGTGTGGGTCTGGGCTCAGGAGACCCAGCTGGGCGCGCTGCTGATCGGTCAGACATTCAGGAGGGTAGGGCTCGTAGAACTGAATGGCAGCACCGTAGACCTGAAACAGGAGACAGGTGTTTAGTTGATGCACAGATCAACAGCCAGTTACAGTACACCATGTCTGTCGCAGTACAGTGCGAGGTGAGAGGTCAGTGCAGAATTGGTATGCTAATACAGTAACTGCACAAACCCAATGCAATCCAAATCCACAGTGCATGTCTTTGTATAGCTATTATACATTTGGGATTTGTCACTGCCACAGTTTGACACTTGTGTTTACTTTCAGACTTGCTAAGCATTTCTTGCAGTCTTCTGCAGGAAGGAAGTTATTTTCAGTATCACTTTATCTGCCAATGTTTTTGTAAAATGTAACTCACATCTTCTCAAAGCCCAACTTGACGTCTTAAAATTTCTTGTTCTACCTGACCACCAATAAAAACTCAAAGATGTTAATTCTGTAACAATATAAAACATAAAAAAGCAGAAAACACTACATTTCCTTAAATAAAAAAGTATTTAATTAGAAGCTGTGTCTCCAACAATGTCCATGGTCAATATGAAAAGGCTAACCAGATCTTAAACACAGGCCAGGAAAAAACATCAAATGAATTAAAAAAAACTGTGTACCTGCAAATATTTCACAATAAAAGCCCTGCTCAGAAATCAACTGTGAAGCTTGTACTAACAACGTATGAACAGTGTAATGTAGTAACTTGAAATTAAAAAGAGGCTTAATATAGATATATTTCAAACTTAATAGAAACCTAAACTAAAGAGGAAAATAGAAACAAAGACCTGCCTCTAATACAAGTCATTTTGATCACTATTTTTGGGTTGGCAGTATTCACGTTAGCAACTCTATTAGGCAAATAAAAAAAACGTTCAAAATTATTGTGTATTATTTTTATTTCTTTGATCAACCAATGAGCTCTAATTAGCCAGTATCCCTTCCTACATTTATTGGCATAAACACCTTGGCCTGACGTGAACTTGAACTAAGCCTTAGCCTTCGCACAGCCATTTGAAAAGTCCTTCAAAAATGTCTTCACTTTTCAAAAATGTCATAACTATCGGTCTAATTATGACAAAGGCGCCAGAGCCAGACACACACACACACACACACACACACACAAAATGTAATTAAAACCTCTTGTCATTGCTTTACAATCATATTTTCCTGATGAACTGGCCAATTAATAATGAAAAGCAGCAGACAGTGTTGAAGCCTCGATGCAGTCCTCTGAATCATCTTCGTACTCTTAAATAAAAAGGAAACATCAATAAGTACAGAAATAAAGTGAGTAGAGTGCACTGTTGTGCAACCTTTATTGAACATCAATACCAAGAGTGCCAACTGTGGGCCAAACAAACAGCGGTGAGCTGAGCCAGTGTCAGTGCGAGGCCAAATAAATCCCCTCTGCTTCCTGGAAATATGAGACTTTCCCCAATTCACGCACAGATCAAAGCTAACTGGCTTATCTGCTGTGCCGCCTGTGTGGGCCGGTTTTTAACATTTTCCTCCGACAGGGACTGAAGGGACCCACGTCTTTGTTTGCTGATGTGTGAACTGAGGACGTCAGGGTGTTTGTTGGGTTCAGAAATGAGCCTTTACTCTATGAACAACACAGTGGTTTGATTCAGTGATTCTTAATTAAAAGATGTGTACTACAAACAAAACACAGGTTGGGTTGTTTGTTTTTGGTATTTCAGGATAAATACAATTAGCCAGTGGCGACTCATTCTTGGGCCTCCCTCTGTGTTGGACTGACTTCATTAAATCATAAACAATGTGGATATAACACACATAGAGTACACACACATTTTCACAGCCACAACAAAAGAGCTGTGAGTTGAAGACTTCAGGTTAGGCAGTGATGAAAAAACACTACTTCAGTATAACTGGGATTCTTTTACTGAGCTATTTGTTATACTGACTACCTCTCACAGGAAAAAGTTAATCACTAATTGCACTCCATTTATCTGACAGCTACAGTTACTAGTAAATTTGCACATTTAATATTTTCAAACAAAACCAATAATCACTCAAAAAAAATGATTGCTGTTAAAGTTCACAGTACCCAACAGGATATAAATAGTACATATATCCCCCTGATTTTTCTGTAACAGTAGAATGCTGATTGCATGTTATTGCATCAGTAATAATTATCCAAAATTATAATAGGGCCTATTCTGTATAATAACCAGATCTTTTGTTACTGACTTTTAAGATGGAATAAAGTTAACGTTATTCATGCACAGTACAGTACAGTGTGTGCGTGTGTGTATTTGTCAACAGGTTACTCCTCAGTTAAATATTGCCTCTTCAGACTGCCAGACTCCTGCTGCTTCTCCCTCTGACCTTGGCCAGTAAAAGACAAGTCAGCGTACACAGTGTCCTCACAAAATATCCTCCTGCATGTGTTACACCAGGACCTCCACACTCACACACACACATTCACACACCTGTACACACAGAAACTTGACTCAGCAGCAGCAGACTGTGGAGGGTCTGGCACCAGAGATCACTGCTGACCCCTAACTGACCTTGTTTGGCAGAGCTGATGCTATTAAACATCACTTGGCTTTGGATGCTATTTGTTTTTTTATCAAGATTGTGTTTCATCACATAATTTACTGATATATGCAACCAGACCACTTTCCAAACCCACATATCAGCACAGCGAGGAAGAGTTACAGTTTAGATTTAGGAACCAAGACACTGGCGTGTGTCTGAAGCTGGAGTTGTGCTCCTCCCGCTGTACTTTAAGGGAACATCCACTGGTGTTGTTCAGGCATAATTCTGTTTCTGGACATTTGCTAAAGGATATTTTGTGGCAGTATAATGTAGGGGTGGAACGGTTATTGAAAAACGTTCAGTTAACCTGACTCCTGTGTGCCATTCGGATCATATGTTTTTTCCTTGTTGTACTACTCAGTTTGGAGCATGTGTGTAGCTCTGATCATACACATACGCAACACGAGGTGAATGAGAACAGCAGGACAGTTGTGGACTGTGGAGGCGTGTGTGTTGTGGACATGGCAAGCAGAGAAGACAAACAGTTAGAGGATGTGCCTGTGGCATCATATCAGTCTGCTGTATGGGAGCACTGGTGACAGTGAATAACTAATTTTTCTTAGCGTTTGGTAAATATACATGCGAGGCATTTTGAAACTAGCAGATCACTTTGAGTCTCACTTAGTTTCATTTTCATTAGTGAAAATCATGGAGAGTCTAGTGTGCATGTAAACTCTATGTTTGTGTTTGCATGTGAGTAAGTATGATGTCATATGAACTGTTATGATGTGGTAAAAACCTAATCAAGACCACAAAAGGAACAACGCCATTATTCATTTAGTTTTAATATATTTACTATTTTAGAGTTTTATCTTTTTTTCCAACCAAAGGAAACATTATATCATACGTTAACTGGAGTTATGACAGTAAGATGCCAGACCCACTTTTCCTTCTGGCATGCAGCATGTTGTGGTTTTCTTGTGACTCACAGGAGTGCGTTAGCTTGTGGTCACGTCAGCTGCTTGGATGACAGTTACAGTCTTGCTGATGAGGTCTAACAGTCGGTAGTTGCATCTCGTATGTGATGCTCAGATGGCTGTTAGTTCACTGGCGGAGTAAGAGTTGAGGGGGAGAGGGGGTGGAAGAGAAATGTGAATTTATCCATTCATCCATCTTACCTTCTCTCCGGAGGCTCCGGTAAGGACAAAGGTGGAAAAAACGGGGAGGGAGTATTTGGTGTTGGCTGGCCAGCACTCGATGGTGGCTCCCATGGGAAGGCAGAAGAGTGGGACCGACTCTGGCAGAGGGAATGACTCATAGTCCTCTTCTGGATATCTGCTGAATAAACCTAACGGGGAAAAAAAAAAAACACAACATAAACAAAATAAGAACTCAACACAGAGAGTAGATAAGGGCAACCTCCCCCCTGTGAATACCAATTAGCAGCTAATGTAGATGCAAAATCCCCTTTCCAATAAGCTCAAAATGAAACAAAACAAGTTGAGTGTATTCTAATTACAATGATGATATACCACTTTACTGAGGTGGCATGTCACCAGCAATGCATGGCTTGGTAATAAGCTATCAGCCCTTAGTAATCAGGCCTTTGGGTAATTAGTCACTGTCGAGGGACACAAACAAGAAACAATGAAGTAGTTATTTTGTTCTGTGCACGTCCTTAACTCTGCTGCATCTAACCTGGGTTAAAGAAGAAGAAGAAAACAAGCACTACACAAACTGCTTGAACCAGACCCTGAAAATGTTTGTTGTTTGAATGTCAAAGTTCATATTTACATTGTTCAGAAAAAATAAAACTGCTGTGTGTTAGTCAGTAAACAAGTCATTCATCATAACAACAGCTGCTGAGAGAGTCAATAAGTTTTGCACCACTGTAAATGTTGAGGACTAATTCATGCAGTGTAAGTTTGACTTTAGATAGATGTCAGATGAAATGCGCTGACACCAGAGACAGGGTAGTGATGGAGAACTATCACAAAAAGCTGAATTGTTAAAACACAGGCAATTTCCAACTATATAAAAAATAAATACCACATCGATCACGTTTATCGACAGGGCCTGTGAGTTTAAAATGCTTTGAAGGAATAGTTTGGCATTTCAGTACATGAGACATGTATTTAGACTTTTTTTTCCTGAAGATTAAATAAAAAGATTGATGCTATCAGCGTAGAAGAAAGTAAACAGATAACAAAAGTCCCCCACCAGCAGCAACTCTGAACCACAATATGATGATACTTGGTTAAAAAGCAGTCTAACACATAACCCCTTCCCCTGTGCACTTATTCAGAAAATTTTATTCCCACATAACAACCATGTAGCCGCCAGAAAAAAAGGAACTTATCTTGCTCAGTTCTGGATCAAACTGTCCCATTTGTCGATAAATATAAACTCAAAAAGTGATGCGGGCTGCTGGGTTTTCCCTGAACGTGAAAATAAGCTTCATTTCTGTGAGCTGACTCATCCAAGGCATTAGCAAGAAACCAGATAGGATCACTCCTTTCACAGTCTGCACTGTGAGACAAGCACAACAAAACATCAGCCAGTCGGTCAGTCTGAGCGGTGGAGCCAAACACGACCACACTGAGCCAACAGTGGTATCAGGCAATGACAATCTTCTGGCACTGAGAAGTCAAACATATGTAATGTGAAATAAGTCTCATAATACCATTAAATAAATGTTAACAACTCTTTAAGGGATGATAATAAGGCACAATAATAATAAGGCATGTAAAGGCTTATCTCATCACTCCAATGCTGCATCAACATGCTTCAACAAGCCTGAACCTGCCAACATGGCTGCAGCAGAAAGGCTTCATGCAGCCAGTGTACTCTGCTGGAGACCCTCCTCTCAACAGATACACTTACAGTGCATACAGAAACAGGAAATACATTTAATGCAATAAATATTCATGACTGAGATAAACTGTGAGAGAGTTTTAGTAGAACTGGTCCAATTTATTTCCAAATTTATCTGAAATTACACTCTCACACAGTCTGATTTTCTCCTCCAAGAAGCCAATATTTGAGGGTAAAACTGAAGAGGGAGAGAAAGTATTTACAGACAACATGTTATTCGATATCTCTGAGGTTCACATCAGTATTTGGATCTGATGTGCATCAGTAGTTATGGGATTAGGAAGGCTTACCTGCTTTGTAGGCTATTGTGTTGGTTTTGGCCACTGACTTCTTGTAACACAGGTAGACAGCAGAGCCCCACTGAAAACAAGAACAAAATGGGGAAAAAGTTAGCATGTTGTTTTTTATGAATGATATGGAGCACATCTGGTCCAATTAGGAACAAACTGCCTAAAAATTAAATGCAGTCACTCCCCTTAAAAAGTTTAATTATGACCTAATTACTCAAAAATCAGGAACACAATCGAAAAGGTCAGAACAAGGTCCATTTACTTATGATTTATCACCTGACCTCCAGTGATTAAACGACCATGTGCTGGGCACAGCTGGAACAACACACTTAAAAATGTGGGTCAGCACCACTGTCTATATCAGACGTTTTAGGACTTCATTTGCCTCTGTCCACTTCTTTTTAAATGTATAAAGTATGTTTGCTTACTGTATCTGGACTTTGATCCCTGATTACATTTGTTTGAATGCACTGCTTTCGCAGCAGTGTTATTGATTACTGTCTCTGTTTACGCAACAAGGAGAAATTATTAAAATGTAATTTGCTTGCAACAACTTACATTTTTTAAATTATATTTTAGGAAGCATTTTTGCTTATATCAAACCCAGTAGCAAGCTGCCAGAAAAAAGAGAGAGAGAGGGAGGCTGTCATGACCTGCATGAAATTAAACAAGAGACCTTGTGACATGGTCACTGAGTGAAACCTTCAAACAACCAGGCCTTTTGAGGACAAAAAAGTTTGATGCATAGACGAGTTTAAAATTCTTGATGCTGGAATGAAACCAACAGCTATCTGGAAAATTAAATACGAATTGGTGTCATGGCACCTCTCCATCCTGATTGGCAGTCATTACGTAATTCAATAGCACATGTGTGCCATGGGGCGATGTCCAGGTGATGCTGGTGAATGACGGGAACAATTCACTGTTTGAAATCTAGTCAGCGCTCTAACACACCTTCTGCCCAGGCACTGTTATTATTGTTGAGTTTGGTCTTAAAATAAACTGAACTAAAGCCAGGGATCGAAGGATTGATCAGATCTGATCCAGGGAAAATAGCTAATTACTGCACGGACTGACCAAGTGCTCAGGAGATCAGAGTCTGGAGCACTGGTGGCTGACGATCTTCTCACGAGGGGATTTGGATGGTTTGGCTTGTGGCTCTAAAGGTAAATCCTCACTCTCCCACCAGTCTGGCTGCCACATATGTGTTGGTGCCATTATATGAACAGCAAATTAAGATTAAGAGAATACACTGTAATGTCCCTTTTTCAGCCTGTGACCCCTTACAAATCAGTGATGTCGTGGGGCCTCTGGTGACATTTCAGTTCAGTCATTATAACAAATCATCTCAGTGTTTTATTTATAGCGGTTTGGAAACAAAGAGGGACGGTAATCTAGCCTGTTGCAAGAAAGCAAAGATTCAGATCAGAAAAGTGAATGCTAGATTGCTTATCAGAACTTTTTTTTCTTCTTTCATCCATCATCTCACAACTCTTCAGATTTATCATGACCAAGATGCAATCCTCTAGGTGTGGGAGTCTTGGACCAAACAACCAAAATGTGTATAAAGTAATAAGATGTAGCTCCACCATGACTAACTACAAAAGTAAAATGACACTAATGCATTAGTCTTAACAATGTAATACCCTAAATAATAATAAATTCAGTAGTTTTACCATTAATAACAAACTTCACTACATTTTCTGTTATTTCTTCTCTACTGTAAGTAACATTTTTAATCGAGTGCTTTTATACTGTTGATGATCTGAATACCTCCACTCAAGCCTGTCAGTGCAATTATTAATCAACTGGAATATACACTACAAAACTGTATTTAGACACACATATCTCAACCAAAAGTCAAACTTCACTCAGGGATTTGCATCTAGTAATTACACCATTAGCATGGAGAGAGAAGCGATGGCACATCTGATAAACAAACATTGTGAGAATAAGTCACTGTGAGAGAAAGATGGTTTTTGGCAACTAAAATGAAGGATGCTCACTGAATTATTAAACTGATCTTCACGGCTTCTCCATTAGTCAGATTGAAAAATGAGTGTGGCAAAATCCCAGTTTTATTAAAAGATCCTCATCTTTTCCTTCAGGCACCAGAACCCTCTATAACTGTATGTACTGGGAGATTTTAAGACATGCATGGTGTCACAGTGGAGGGGGTTGCCGGTTCTAAGAAACACCAGATGTAGACTGAGCTGACACAGCAACGACTTTTACAGTAATCTAATTCATGTGCATGTGGTTGGATGGGTGGGAGAAAGAGAGAGAGGAGGCTGTATAGAGAATTTGACAGGGAAAGTGGTTAGAGTACAAATACTGGGTGAGGGGGGAAAACCAAACACAGGAGCAAAGGCCATAAAGCTCGAGTGACTCTACTTCACTCTTCAAAAAGAAAGAAGTGTAATAAAAACCCTGAGCACACACAGCATTTAAAAAAACCCACAACAACAACATCCTGAGGCAATTTAGCGCGCTTTACATAATTGGATGCACTCCCCAGTTCGAGCACCTCACCTGGAGGCAGAGTTCTCGCTGCTAATTACTGGAAAACCCCGATTAAACAGGTGAGGCTTGGCCTGCACAGCTCCACAGTATGTTTCAGAGAGAGGATCTGCTGGCTCCAACTTCTAAGTTCTTTGACACAAGCAAGTGTGGCAGCTGAATCTGTCAGTATGTGTTTGATGAGGCTTTCTTGCTGCAGTAAGCTCAGTGTCATCCTGTGCTGCTGACTGCTTTCTGACATCACCAATTTAAGACACTTTAAAACGCATGGAGGAGGAGGAGGAGGATTCGAGGGTGGAAGTAAGGCGTCGGAGTGGAGTTGAGGATTCAAAACTTTAGACTAAAAGAAGGTCTTGACATTTCAGGGTCTGACAACTTGAGCAATAGTCTGTTGAAGTCAAAATGTCATGGAGTGGAAAAAATCCACTCTCACTTGTTAATACCTGTTATGTTCTTCAAATTTAAAAAGTTTTTCTGTTCAGAAGAATTTGACATTTTTTGAGATGCCCACTCACATTCGACCTCGCTCCCAATTTCAGTCATTTTTTGAAAATTCCCTAAATCAACACAAACACCAACAGAAGCCTGAGAAATTTAAGTTTGGAATATACATAGACAAGGGCTGCAACTAGCAACTATTGATTAATCATCAACTATTGAACTGATTTCTGGTTGGTTGAAGGTGGGATGTCAGAGCATTTCAACCAATCACAAATTCCCTCTAATTTTCTTATTAGTTAAAATATTAGCTTCTGTGAAATCACCCATGATGGTGAATTCTACATCAGAACCGATTTTCAGAGATGGATATCTTAGTTGTATGAGGTCATCAGTTTATGTCATAATCCATCTTCCAAACTGTATTTTGACCATGTGTTCTCTCTTCCTGTAACATCATAGTAAACATCTGGAGAAACCGGAGACAACAACCTGCATCTCCCTCACCATGCTGCTGTTGATATTCCTCTCCACCTTGCAGAAAGTGTGCGGGGGTGTCTCGCCCTTGCTCGGGATGATGATGCAGATGTCAGTGACGGCCAGGGCGGCGTGCGGCTGGCTCTCGGGTGCCCGCCGGTAGGTG
>OOFC01014170.1:37311-74538 GCA_900323345.1 Pseudochromis fuscus
CATAGCCTTGTTGCTTTACACCAAGACGGTTCTGGTTTCAAATCTCAGCTGGGCATGTTCTCTGTGCCCGTGTGGATTTTTTCCTGGTACTGTGACTCCCACCCACAGTCCAAAGACATGCTTGTTAGGTGAACTGATTACTCCAATTTGGCCATGAGAGTGCATGATCGTTTGTCTCCGTGTGTTGAGCCTGTGATAGATGATTTCCTCAACAGTATAGTAGTGGGGGAGTATCCCCACCTGTCACACAGGGGTTCAGTTCCCCAACGGGGAGTATTTCATGCTTTCTATTACAATTTCTTCATCATGTGCAATAGTCCTGTTTACATAATACTGAAACACACTTAGCACTCTTACACTGCACTGCACACTTTTATGCACATATATTTTTGTTATATTTTATATTTCTATAGTTTTACATTTTTAAAACAAATATTTTTCATGCTAGAAGTTGACGCCTGTTATGTACGTTGAAGCAATTCAGCACAAGAATTTCCTTTGGGATTAATAAAGTTTGATCATATCTCATCTTAGACTGGCGATCCATCCGGGGTGTACCCCGCCTCTGGGTAGGCTCCAACCCCCCAGGACCTGACTGGATAAGCGGGTATAGATGATGGATGGATGGAAGGTTGTGTTTTATTTCAGGATTTCAGAACTTTTCTCTCTGTCATTTGTTGCCCTTGTCCCAACTTATTTTCCAACATTCAATATGTCGTCTTGGTGCTAGTTTCAATTAAATATGGGGCTTTCATTTTTTGAAAATCATCACATTTGTTTTTTGTTGACATCTTGCAGTGTCCCAACTTTTTTGGGTCTTGTAGAAGCTACTTTTTTACTTTATTTAATCAGGACATTCTCCTAAGATAAATATCAGATTTTTTATCATTGTGGACAACATAAATTAATTTGTTTGGGTGATAATTTCATTTATTTTTAACTAATTTGTAGTTTTGTTGCATCTGGCAGTTTGCATACATTTTCCACTGGTAGTTTTATGTGCAGTCACAACATATTAGCCCACTACACCATTACAGTGTTAGACACAAGAGGACCCTCTTGCAAACCACTTAGAAGACAAGTACTCAGAGGTACATAGCAGTGGCAGTGATTTTAAACATCCCTCTCTGTGCATCCATTATGCACTTATCCTCCATTACTGTTTCAAGTGAACTCAACAGGCATTCTGTGGCACTATCTGAAAACTAAAAAAGAGAACTGAATTTAAAGTGGTCAACTGTGGGATTTCATAATTTGTCTGTTTTTCATTCTGCTGCTCATTGCTGTGGTGATTTTGCTCTGCAGCTGTTACATCAGAGTGGGTTTTAGGTTTGCTTTGTCCCCACTATCAGACAGAAGCACCAATTCTGTAAAATTTCAAACTGCCCTTTGTGTTTGTTAAATCAGACCTTGAATAGACCTCTGCAAACAGCTGGAGTTGTGTAAAGAGGTCAGAGTTCTGCACAGTATTTCATAGAGAAGCTGGTTGGTTTTTTTAGCTGAAGTGTCCCAACCTGTGCTTTAAAACAACTTCATTAAACACTGAAAGAAATAAAATGTTAATGCCGGTGCTTCTCATAGTCTTTTTGACACATCTGAAGCAGTAAAGCATGAATGTAATTGACATCGGTGATGACAGTGTTCCTTTAAAAGAGCCCAATCCAGTGGTTAGTACTGTCCATGTTTGCTCACTGGAGAGGTTTCCTGGAATAACTAAGGGGACAGAGTCATTAGTGTGAATGTTGAGAAACCACTAAGAGCAAAATTTGGATTATTATTATTATTGTTCAATATTATTCTTATGTTTTTTGGACTTTGACTACTTCCACATACTCCCACCTACAAAAACCATTCAAATATCAAAATGTTCAGCTTTTTAAAGGACATTTATGCTGACATTCATGTTACTAATTCTGACATTAGTATCATATCAATTATTTTTCTTAATTCTATGCTGTTTACAGTTGATTTGACATGAAAAATGTCTTTTTAATCCTTTGAGACCACATCTCAATTATTTAACGATACTAGTAAGTGATAGATCCATAGATCTATCGACCTATCCATGCATGGATCAATAGATTGCTCAGGGCAATATCAACATTATCATTACATCCACCTGTCAATCAACCGGCTGTTAGGGGCACAGTTCAGATCATTGTCAGAAAAAGCTGACAGAGTGGTAGCAGTTGCAGTAGTAATCAGTAGTTTGTTGGATCAGTATCATTAGTTAGTTCAGTAGCAAACAGTAAAATGTTGACTTTGATTCACATCACCACAGTTCAGCTGTTAGGTGAGGATAAAAAAAATGTCTGTTGGAGCTGGATGGTGTTCAGCAGGTTTGTTTTTAGTAACGTTGCCTGGGAATGTTATCTAGCTAGCTGGTGTTTCTGTGCATTTCAGTGGTGTAATCAAATTACTCCAAACGTTTTGTTCCTCTGACATATGCTCTTTTTGCAGGAAATATGTTACAATACAAAAGTTAAATACTCTCGAATTTCAGTACAACTTCAAACTGTAAGCTTTGTAAAATATTCAAAATTTTTAAGGTTTTTTTGTCTAATGTTCTTGCTTTTTAAAATATACAATTTGTTTTTAACTTTGAGGGATTTTAAAAACTTCAGCTTTTCTCTAACTGTAATGTTTTTCAACTGTTTTCAGCAATTTTTTCACAGATCCACTTGAAATTTCCCTCAAAATGTCTGCTGTGAAAATCTCCATTGAATGGACTCAAACTGTTTCAGATACTCCTCTTCCCTTTGCATGCTGAGCAACACTTCACTATCATATGGAGCTACATGCATGTAAATGGTGGCTACACCTGCTCACACACACACACTCACCCCTCAGCTTCCCATTAGTCCTACAATGTCTGGGAAGTGCAGCCCCTCTGGACTATCAGCACACAAAAGCTGCTGATACCGTCTAAACAGCCTCTGTGTCAGTGCCTGATAAGCACTGCACTCTGTAGTGTCAGAGGCCAGCATGAGCCTCCTTAGCATTGTCACCACCTGCTTCTGCCAGCCATAAGTGTGCGAGGCCTGAACAAACAGTATTGAATTCACACAGTTCAAAAGATGTTGCTGAGGAGGACACCTGTAACTGTGCTTCACTTCCACTTCTTTTGTTGCAGAGCCACGGTGGGGAACGGCAGCGAGGCAGACAAAAAACAGTCTGCTGTGAAAAGCTGCTGCACTGGAGGATTTTTTTGTAGGCAAAGCAGAGCATTTCTAAAGTTCAGAGCACTTCAGCTTTTCACGATGCACCTTACTCGCAATGGTTTCATGCTATGTGGAAAGCTGACAGTTACAGAAACAACAGCAGCCACAATCTTTGCTGACAGTTGGAAATGTAAAGTTTGTATTTTTATTTCTTTACTTCAGTATTCACTTTTTTTTTTTAATTTCACCAAAGTGTAAAAACCATGAGGTTGACATTTTTACTGAAACCTCTCAACAGCTTGGATGGATTTTGTTGAAATTCAGTACACACCTCTAAGGCTCCTCAGGAAGAACTGTCAGAACTTGATCCCTCATCATTTTGTTTTATCTGCCATCCATCCATTTATTGCAAGTCTTTTCCATTTTAGCTGGCAGGGTGACACTGTTCCAAACTCCCTTTCCTCATATTGTATCAGCTCAAACTTTTGATTTATCGATTTTTATTTTGATCATAATTTTATGAATTCAGACATCCTATCTCCTCTTCATGCTCATTTAACCATCTGGGTCAATGCACCACTGGGCCTTAATGCAGACTAACAGAACTGCAAGCCTGCTGGTAGATTTAGTTTGTGCTGCTTCTTTTAAATACACATCAGAAGCAAAGACTCTTGCGGCACCTACCCCAGGTCTGTGAGTGGTGGCTTGTCACGGCCTCGCCTGTAGCACAGGAAGATCTGGGGCGCCATGAGCCCACCGTTGTTCAGATCAGCCGATTGGCCAGTTGGTGTTGTCTCTATGCACGTGAACCCCGGCGGCACCTCCTCGCCCATCGAGCGGATTACCAGCGCCACGTCGGTGATGGGCGCCTTGGGCTTGGCCGTCTTGTGGCAGACATCATCAAAGTGGATCTCCTGGTCCAACGGCTTGGACGGGTCCGTCAGACCGGCCACCACAAAGTAGTCGGCTACACGAGGGCCTTTGTCCTCCATCATTTCCCATCCCCGCCAACTGCCTTCAGAGGGACACAGGAAGAGAGACACACAGAGAGGGAGAGAGACACAGGCGGGGGAGATTAATTTTCGTTGTGGTAGCAGGTACAGACGGTGCTTGCGTCCTTGCTACAGCAGTAAAATAAAAAAATCTGACAGTCATAAATCTTAGTGAGGGGAGGCCAGTAGAAGGGCAAATGAAAAGAGAAGGTAAAATGTGAGGAGGCGAGGGTAGGTGATTAGGTACCAGGCAGCCATTTACAGTTCAGGTAGTTAGCCGATGATCTTTCACCAGACTGACTTTAGGTCACATGATCAACAGAAGGTTCAACGTCCTGAATCAAGGACACACACGGCTCTGCAGAGGACACAACATTGACGGCATTGAGGGTTTTTGAACCTTTTAAACAGCAACAGTTAGACCCTGCTGGGCTGCACAGACAGTTCAGAAAAGGAAGACGCGAGGTATTAACATTCTGCCTCAATTACAGACCGACCCCACGTTAAAATCTGAGCTTAGAGGCCTTGTGATAAAAAGGAGGGTGGTAAAAGTCAAACAGTAGTTTTCTTAATCTTTTCTAAGGGCATGTCCTGACTGCACAACACCATCTACACTTGCACAGATTCAAAGGTACATTGACACAGATGAGTAAACATGTTAGCACTAAAGAAACCTGAGGTGTTTCTTTAAAGGAATAAATAAATCATGGTCAAAATACAGTTTGGAAATTAGATTATGACAAGAACTAATGATTCAACAAAGTGTTTGAAAATAAAAAGCTCTCTCTATCTATGCCCAAAAATCAGTCCAGAAGTCAAATCACACCGTCCGTACTAAGAGCAAAACCAGTGGAGATTCAGCCTTGAGCCCATGTGATGTCATAATCATGGCAACCCAGCTGTGGTAATAGGTCTGCCATTCAAAAAATACTGAGAATTTTTCATAAATGGTCACAAATTCCTGAAATTTGTCTCCTGGGCTCTCGATATAACAAGCTATAAACCTATGCATGTATTTATATTCCATTTTCTATTCCTTCGAAGTGAAAAAATATTTTAAAATGCACATTTTTGACAATAAAAAAGATACTCTCTCTTTGGAGCAGTTTTTTTTCCCCACACACTACAATCAATCTGCACTGAAACAAAGAGTCTGAAAACATCACAGGGTTTATAGGACGTATCTCCAAACATAAGTACATTTTCTGCTCCAGAAACAGCAGAAAAACTCAACAAATACATTCCCTGCCCCTTAAGGAGAAGACGGTGTATCTTAAAGTTCAGTGTTGCTTTGATCCAGCTCTGCACTCGACTACTGATTATTTGCTGTGTCACGATCGCTGTGAGGAAATGGGCCCACTGAGGTCAGAGAGTGAGGCGAATCGACTAAATTTCCAATTAGGGCTTAATACACAACAGAAACCAAAAATTAATGGTGTGAAGAGAAACTCTGACATATCTTTAAAAAGAGCAGTTGCTGGAGGCTTTGCCAAAAACAAATGCTGTTTTTCAAAGAGATGTTTTTTTGCCTCCATAATCTGACTACTAGGTGCATTTGTTTCAAGTATGAGACAGTTTTCAGGAAGTATGCACAGATGTAACACATTTGCATTACATACTGATTAACAACACGTTATAAGTCCTGTTAAATCTTACATCAACTTAATGTAACATACTGTATGCCACATAAATAGATTAACAGCAGATTTTTGTACTGCTGTGGGCAGTTGACCCAGTTATTTTTCAGACTCTCAACAATACAGCCTTGAGCAATAAATGTGATGTGACTGTATTCTCCCAATCACTTCTTATTAAAAAGTAGGTCTACTTTTTGCAGGAAAGTCTTGTTTAACATTAGACTTTTATTTCTTTGTTGCCCGTGGGTGTTGGCAGCATCACTGACTGTTAAGCCTTGGGGACATGAGCGTGTCTCTGTGGGTTAAAACGAAAAGTTACCCCTGCCAGTACCCTCACTCTTCTCCTGGTAAGTCATGCAAAAACACAAAAACACATTGCTTTCTTGACAGCTGAAATCAGGAGGTGTGAGAAATGTGTACCTGTGCAGCAGACACAAAGATTGTCTTAAGGTTTTTATATAAAACAGTTGAAAAACAGGATGCTGTTTTATTCCCGAGTTGGCATCAAAAGTGATTCTCTCACACGGATAGCCATTTCATTGCAACCAGATTTTGTATTCAAAAGTTTCTGCTCCATTTAATTGTGAATAATTCAACTGGACAAGGCAGTGATTCCAACCATATGTAGTAAGAGGGTGTGGGAAGAGAGGTTTAATAAGCAGGGTGTGTTAGCTAGTCTAAATGCGTTGGCTCGGGGGAAAGGTGAAAAAGCTGCCAACTCCAGTCCGTGTGATGCTCTGCGAGCAAACTGCCATCACAGCTACATAAAACACTGTTAGTGACTCTTTTTATTCACCTCCTCACAAGACACCATTACAAGTCAAGAAATGATCAAAGTGGGAAAATCTTTCTCTATTCTGACTTCCACCACTGACTCTCCCATCTGCATGTTGTCAGTTTTGGACTTTATCTCTGATGAAATGTTTCCTGCTGTATTGACAAGACACACACAAAAAATCTAATTATTTGATATTAAACCATGTAGACTAATGCTTTCGTCATGCGCGCTGCAGGCAGCAGCAGATGGAACAGCATCCAGCATCTTCCTGTGTTTTCTTCAACAACAAGGCCAATTTTTTTTTTTAAGTCTAATGAGTGGTTCTGTCTATAGTTAGCAGTTTTGGACATGACATTTGTTGGAGAAAAGCTGGGTGTTCATCGGTATAATGAAGTGATCTTTGCAGGGGCAATGAGCCAGGATTATACCCGAACAAAGAGCGATGTGTGTCTTCTTTCTTTGGCTGTCACTTCCAGCCACTGACAGATGGTGAGAAAACGCTGGTTCACTGTGTTCTGGCTCTTCCACTCAGATTACAACTGCATCTCACCTCATCATGTCCTCACAATGGGAAATGAGTGAGAAGACAGTCACAGTGCACTGAGCTGATGTCTGGTCAGCTGTGATAAGGCCTCCGGTCCATCCATTCATTCATATGGTATTGATATTTCAGTAATCTCATCTGTTAAACCAACCTGGATGCCAGCCTCACTCCTGTGGATATGTGCACGAGACTAATGGGTTAAACTAAGAGTGACCGCAGGAGCTCTGAGGGCCACACATCTGCACAGCATCCCGAGTCCAAGACCACAGTCTGCGTTCAACTTCCTGCCCCAAACACACAGAACAGGCTCATAAATGTTCCAGGGACGCTCATATTACGACACAGTGGAGTAACACTCTGAGGACAGGATGTGGGACACGTGCATGTTTCTCTTTCAGCAATGTTTACTTGGGAATTGAGCAGAATGCAAAATATACAAAACGCAAAGAACTTCTTTCTCAATTCAAAATGGGAATTGGTTCAGTGCAGCTCTGATGCAACTAGAAACTCAGCTGGCCTAAAAATAATGTTTTAAATCCTTATTGTGAACCATATTCAAAGTATCAAGTGTGTTCCCTGCTCTTGTGGACTGACAGAAGAGCTGAGACACATGGTAAAACACAGCTCAAGTAAAATAGGAAATATGTGGTGTGACAAACACACACTATTGCACCTTCAAATGTGTCCACAACACTCTCTGTGCCACTAAAGGTGTGCATGTGTGAGAAGTCTGGCAGGTTGACAGACAGCCTGAAGACCGAGTTGTGGATATGAATGTGAGCACGAGGTCCCAGGGTGACATTCTTGTATTTCAGAGGCATAATGACAAGCAGAAACTAATGTACTCAACACACACACAGGGGCTGGCTAACTGCAGAGCCACTATACAAAACTAAAAAGCCAAATTCAGCTCATTATAAAACAAATCCAATATGGACAATCTTAAAAAAAAAAAGCACTGTATGATGAAAGGAAGGGTGGAAAAGCACAGGGTGTCAGCCCAGCACAGCGGCTATCTCGTTTCTTGCAAATGACTGTTGCTTTATGGACCCGGGGGAATTCTGCATGAGACTCGACCGACATAAAACAGACTCGGGTAATGTTTCATGGAACGCACAGTTAAGTACAGTTAACTCCTCACAAAGGGACAAAAGTATAACAAAAAAACATGTTGACCTAATTTATTTCAGAGAGCACTCTGCAGTGTCACCTCCCTGTCTGACTGACGACAGAACCGCATGACGGGCCCAAGAATGACACCCATCCCTGCCATGTTGTCAGCCTGCTAAAAATACAATGCAGGCCCCAAGCAGCGGTACCACGCTGCACATACATAAGTTACGTAAGGATTACATCTATATGCATGCTGCATTATGTGGGACAGACCTGGACACCGAATGAAATACAAAAAAAAAACCCTAAACAAAACCGGCTCTCCTCAACTGCCCTATATTTCTAGAATAGAAGAAATCAACATCGCTCGTGGAGACACAGGTGACAGAATGAAAAATGAACTTTCACTACGCCATCAGAGAGTCTTCCTGTGGAGATGATTGCGAGGATTTACGAGCTACATGACACACATAGCTCCACTAACAACCGTGCTAATGCTGTGCTGCACTGAGCTGATGATTTTAAAATTACCTTCGGTCTGTGTTGTGTTCCAATTTTAGCAAAAATACGTTTTCTTATCCAAACACAGTCATTACAGATGCATCAAAGTGCTGACAAGGCATCACAGTGTGAAACACCCTTCTACAGTATAACCCCATGGATTTTTCATGGACAGATCATCGCTGGATTCCCTCCCAGGAGCTGCCTCCAAAAGATGCCGAGCTGTGACTCACACCGAGCCTGATACGTAAGAATGAAAATCTGCATCATGGCTTAAGTGGTCTAATCCAAATATCTTAATTTGCTGGCCGCCCTATTTCTCCCCTGGCAGACTGACCTGGAGGGGAAAAGTATGACTTGAGGGTAAACGCCCAGAGAGAGAAGTTTAACGATTCCTCTCAACACAAAGAGCTGTGAACATTTAGGAAAGGATGCGCTCAGGATGTACTCTTTACAAAGGTCACTGGATCTCTTCTCAGTGGTCCTGAAGCACTACAGAACTTATTTATGTACTGCTGAATTATTTATGTCATAGGTTCATTCATAACAAGCCTTGAGACAAAGTGTTCCCCAAGACTTGGCAGACAATCTCTCTTTTTAAAGTACTTCAGTGTAGAGCTTTTGTGTTGTGAGTGTGCAGAGTGCACAGATGATCAGGTTTTGGTGCTTCAGTCTGCTTCTTTACAGTGATCATACAGGGTAAGCAGGCAGCATGGGAGCTGGATAGAAGCAGTCCAGGCCCTGAAACCTTAAACTTGGCCACATGAAGGGCCTGGTGCCAGAGTCATAGACAAAGCTTCCCCAGCCCAAACTCGCAGACTTATAATCACAGCAAGAGCTCAGGGAGGAGCTCGATAAGATGTCCATACCCAACAGGCCCTGCAGTCGCTTCCACGGGGGTTTTGTTTAAGCCAACGTGACAGGTAGAATGATTTCCAGCTGTCTGGACTTCACAGGAACCGGGGCCAATGAAACTCGCCAAAGGGACTCTCGTTTCGAGGCTCCCAAAGGGCCCGACGCTGCTCTCAGCTCCAGCTGTATAGACATCCAGCACTGAGACGGCCACAGCAGGGCAGACACGTGGAGGAGGTGAAGAGGAATGTGCTGAAGAACATAAACACGAGCCAGTAGGAAGTCAAGCATCTGCTTCTAGTTAGCCCAGAGGGGGTGGGCGTTTGGCGTCGCTGACTTTTAACGGCAACAGGTCATGTAACATCCCAGAGGAAAGATAACCTCTGTGAGAAATCAGTTGTTTCCATGTAAAACTGTAATTTCTACACCTGTCTTGTTATTTTACCTACTCAACTAAACACGGGGAGAAACTCAACTCGAGCTATTGCACATTTCTGCAAACATCTGTGACGCCTCTGAGTGAAATGCTGATCCTGACAAAGCTGCGTCTTTAAACCACCCGTCACTTTAAAACAACAATCAAAACTAGACAGAACTCAAGAGCACAACCTACCAACAAGACAAAATCCCAGTTTTTTGATCTTACCATTTTGCATGTGTGTGTGTAGACTTTGAAAACATCTATTAACATGTTTTTAGTTTCTATCTACTACTTCCTTCTTCTTCTTCCTCACCAGTTCATGGATGCAGTGGTGCTGTTTTGCTAACCCCTACTGGTTCTACATTATTATCATCATCTTAAAACATTCACTCATGACAAATAATACTGATTTTTTTCCCCAGACAGGATCCCATCCTGTGACCTTGCTTTAACATGTTATCATTTGTTCCTTAGATGATACCCTACCTCTAAAAAAAAATAAATAAATATTGAGATCTGTTCATATATTTTTCTATAATGTTGCTAACAAACAGACAAACAAACAAGCTAACAAAATAACACAGGCAAAAACATAACTTGTTTGGCCACCAGCTCCTTTGGCAGATAACCATGTTCACTCTGGTATCACCATCAATTTAATTATACAACAGTTGCCGCTAACCATGCTTTTAAATTGCTATTAGATGAAGCGAGAGTTTGTGTGTGTGTTTGTGTGTGAGTGTGGTATTATGCATAAGAGATAGTTGGGATGCATTAACCTTTGTCAAGAGACATTGTATTGTTAATGAGGTATGGGACTATTTGTCAGTTTGGTTATTTGAGTGTTGCATTTTAAGCAGCAGCATTTCTTTCACAGTCTGAAACACGTGTTCTCTCAGGGCCTAATGAAGTAAATGTTATCTTACAAGACTTTGTTTAGTTTCTGGTAAAATATTCACTTTGTTTTGACCTGTGATCATAACTTATGACAAATGTGTATTTTTCAGTGATTTAAAGGAAAGATGTTAAATACAGAGGCACAGTACTGGGATACACATTTACACAAAGAAAACCATTTCAAATATCATTTTAAACTGGAATACCAAACACAACAGCCTTCTTCACACCAGAACTAGCAGTACAAGCCCCAAAATGACATTTCTGCCCAAATTAAACCCAGACTGAAGAGACAGAACCAAGTCTGCTTTGCAACATATATGAATCTGTGCTAAAGGTCATAATACACCCATGGGTTCACTAAGTTGAAGTGAGCTCAGACAGCAGGCAAGCCTTTATTTTGAAAAGCAGATTTAGCAATATATTTATCTATAGCATTTTCTATCATAAACAGCATTTCTGCAATGTCCACCAAGCTAAAGTTAGATATTTCAATAACATTTCTTCTTCTGACCGACCAAAGGATGAGTGTTATTTTTCAGTACTTTACAGCAGTATATAGGAATAACTCCAATGATAT
Source organism: Pseudochromis fuscus (assembly GCA_900323345.1). Lineage (NCBI taxonomy): Eukaryota > Metazoa > Chordata > Actinopteri > Pseudochromidae > Pseudochromis > Pseudochromis fuscus. The sequence goes on from OOFC01014170.1 coordinate 48,788, forward strand.
AACCAATTAAATGAATGCAAACTGGGCCTGCAAAAGCACAACAAATGTATAAACTATTCATCATTGCAACAACTCAGCATTTAGACCCACAGTTAGGTACAAACTCATTCTTATGGGGAAGAGAACAAGTTAATGACCTCCATAAATAAAATGTAAGACTTTGTAACACCTTCTTAGGCTTTTCAGAAGACAAACTGTATTTCCTTTTAAGAGTGTTCAAGAACCTGCACTTTCCCTGATAATTTAAAGTTAGCAAAACAAATCAGACACTCAAATCCCAGTGAACAAAAGTTGTGAAATGGAGTCAAGTTGATTTTCAACAAAGTTGTCAGTCGCAACAGCAGTTGTAGCAGAAATAATAATTACATTATTTGTAACAGCTGATACACGGCAACTAATGGTCAATGGAGAATCTGTCTCATTCCAGTCAGCTGCATAACCTTTTTTAATCTATACTTTTTTTTTAAAAAGGAGGACACATTGTGTATATGCAGTAAACTTTTATACAACTACAGCCAAAATAGGATGTTGTCGCAACCCAACTTTAAAAATGACAGATGTTTTCAGTAACAGGCATCAGGTTCAAATTAGACAAAAGAGTCTTGACTCATCAGGCAATTTTTTTTTCAGCATATCATTTCCAGATCTTTTTTGGTGTTCTTTATGGCATCTTAAATAAATTCTGAGTGGTTTTGCATTGTATTACTTCAGTGTAGGTTACAGAAGAGCTGACTCTTTGGGATGAAGGCTGTACTTTGATTTGAGATGGTATCAATTATTAACAAAATCTCAATGGGTGTGGACACCGATTGGTGTGAATCGTCAGTAACATCACAATTTGATCTGAAAACAATACACCTGTCAACACTTTAAATGCAGGACAATTAGCTGAGCTTGGTGTTTTTCTTTATGGTTGTAGACATAAGCTCCGAGTGGAAACGACCAATGAGATCTCTCAAACTTGGTATATTTCCAAAATATTTAATTTTATGACATATTTTACACACAGTATGCTTGTCCAATTCCCAGTAATTTCATAAAATCTGAAATGTGCCCGGACATCTGCTTACAAAGTAGTGGGAATGTTTTCCATTTTCCATTGTATCTCCCAACATTTAACAGTAATGCTAACCTAATGTTTACCCACAATTCAATGCAAGAGAGCAACTTTGCAACAAAACAATGTAAATCTACAACTTTATTGTCCACTCGAGGCTGGAACATTGACATTAATAGGCTATAATTTTGTGTATTCTGCAAGCTTTTAAATATGTTCTGTCACTGCATCGATGCTAAATCTTCCACACCGCAATACATCCTTGAATCCAGAAATTTCCACTGCTTTTATAGCTGTATTAGGTTTTTAAAAAAAGGTCTGTGGGGAAAAGGTATGTTAAACCACAGAACTTTAAATTTCTCTCTCTTTTTATTTCCACTTTAGAGGCTTATCGCCAACACCACTCTCGCCTCCTAAATAATCGCTGTGATGGGACATTCTCTGCCTATTATTGTAAAAACAACACAAAAACTGTCTCAGTTTTGTGAAGTGCACAACAACAAAAAAAACTCTAAAGAAGCATCAAGGTCACCATATGAGAAAATCTGCTGCTTTGTTAAAAGAAGATAGCAAAGGTGTAGCTGCAGTTATGGCACTTATGTGCCTCCAGAAATTCTCCTTGACATCAAATTAAATCTTTAACATTAAGCACTTGTCAAAGCAGGGGGAGGAGGACGCTCAGGGCAGAGCACTGAGATTTTATCCACAAACCCTCACTACTGTCATTTTATATGACTAAAAAAGGTCATAATACAGAGAGGAGGATCGACAGGTAGAAAATGGAAATAACAGTGTCAAGGTTAGCAGCTCAGGCCCTGCAGGGACTAACCTATACCAAACATGAATATGCTAATGGCACTGTAAGGTGCTTCAGTACAAAAGCACTGGTGAGCATATTAAGTGGCTGGAAAAAAACTTTGTACAAAGTCTTGACCTAAATTTCAAAGAATGTTTTGGAATGCAACTCAAGTTTAAGGCAACCTCTCTTGCTCTGAGTACAGGATGTGTTTGTTACGGATAATTAAGCTGAAACCATGATGGATGGGGATACAGCAGCAGGAGACACAGCAGTGACAGAAGTCACCTGCTGGCAGATGATACTATTAACCTCACTACCTGATTATATCTGTAAAAATAAGGAGAAGCAAACATTTAATTAAGTTGCAGTGCAGACTAAGGATCCATCAGAACCAAATACTAAGCAGATGCTAAAACTCTGAAAATGTGACAAACAGGACAATCACAACACTTAGAAATGTGGCATCCGGTTCACATTGACTTATAGGTGGGACAGGACACTCCAGGAGTTGTCGATAGAGTTATTTTGCATTTAAGACGGATGGTCTTATGTATGTAAGCAATGTCACAGAGAACTTTAAATTAAAGGAGGAACACCTCGGACCTAAAAAAAAGAAACTGAATTTATGATTACAGTTAAAGTTGTTAACTTTATACTAATGTGTTAGAATAAAAAGGGTCGGGATGTTGATATCCCAAAATGTTACTGTGAATTGCAACAGGTACATCTGTTGAATTCCCACATGCAAAATTCACAGAGTTCATAAATTATGCAGAGAGTTTATTTGAAAGACAATATATATATATATTTTTTGTGGTATCAAGAATAGTGACAATTCAGCAGCTTTGGTTGGAACTGCACATTTCTGGCACCATGACATCACTATTACAAAGTAAAGGGTAAATAACACCTCTGTGACCATAGACTGTGCATAGAATGGACCCCACCTCCTTACTCCTCTCTTCATATCCATATATGGGCACTTCTGGCTCCAAACAACCAACATGGCTTCAAAACATGTTTCGACAGACCAACGAGTGACGTCACATTGGCTTCGTCCAGCTTTTACTGAAGTGGTCTCAGGAACTCTGATCTGCTTTTATTAACATTGGCAATATCAGTCAATTATATCAGCTAAGCCAATTTACCTGTTGGGCTCAAATCAATGAATTTTTCGAGAATTTTGGTTTCAGGCATCTGAGATGCAGGAGCATTTTTGTTCTGGTATCTTTCTCAGCACTTAATGTTTCAGCTGCTGAACACTTCTCTGCAGTCTGATTTCAGGAATAGGGGCTCAGATGAATATCAGAATATCAGATGAACCCATTTGTGAAAGCCTCCCGCACACCTTATCTTCCATTGACAGATTTTGTATTACATCTCCGAGACATCTTAATAACTGTATTTGCCACAATTTGAGCGTCAAACGTAACTTGAAAATAAACAGCTGCAGGGTAAAGGAAAATATCACCTTAAATGCATCTTCAAGGTAAACAAAGGATTTACGCCTTTGGTCCCATATGCGATGGTACCATCCTGATTCTGTGTACAGTATTAGCACGGGGAAGTGCTAATGCAGAGCACTATGGGAATTAAACACCATGTCTCCAGGAAACCCGATCTCACCGACCTGCCTCGTCTCCCAGCCTGATCTTTTAATTCCCTGGCTGGCAGAAAACCGTTTGCAAGGCTGTAGCTCTCCCTTCAAGTCAGACACAGTGATTTGTATAAACACACATTAGTTTACCAGCGTGCCATCTTTTTATTTGCAGCTTGTTGACTTAAGAGGTTGGCAGTTTTTATTTAGCGACGTCTTTAGTCTCTTCTGATAAAGTGGCCATTTCTGTCTGAATGATTAGAAGAGAGGGAAGACGGTGGGAGACAATCGTTTACCCTTGTGAACTCAGCAGACCAAGAAGCAGCAGCAGAATAATGGGACAATCGGACAATTACAGCCTCCACTGGTGGGGCTTTGACTGTGGCGAACCTACATCCAGGAAAGTTTTAGTTAAATCGAAGTGGAACAGAGCAGAAAATCAGACTTTAATGTGAATTAGCCGAGAGAAAAAAATGTGTGTCCACCTGAATGCTTGTGACCGCAGGTCCCTCCACACATCTCAAAGACTGATGCATACATGGGTGATTGTTGAAAGTATTTTAATTGGCTGATATTAGCTAATGATTTTTTTTTCTTTCTGGTTGATGGTGTGTGTCCACAAGATTTGTTCCTCAGTGCCAGTGTAGAATTAAATAGATATTTGCATATTGAGTCCAATGAGATGGATAAATATAATTTTGGCAAAAATAACATTCTCCAGGCTCCTAAAGACACATTTAGCTTCATCTGCTCAAACCTGGAGACTTTGACTTGTAAATGAACTGAACATCTGCTACATTCGAGGCTTTGCCAAACAAGTTCAGATGAGCAAGGTGAGTAAGTCTTCAGGTAAATTTATCTATATTGCACATTTCCAGTTGTTTGTTAACTGCGATGAATTGGTGCAGTGAGCTTTGCAAAGGTTTTATGCATAAACTGTATATAAAAGATGAGCACAGTCATCAGCTCTAAAAAGAGAAGCCAATGAAGAAGTGCCAGAAAGTGCAATACCACTAATGACCAGTAGATGTGGCTTCAAAAATATCCAGCTCCTACACACTTCCATTGAAAAATTGTCAACTTTACTAATGAAATACGCAGATAACATCACCTCTTCTTATAGGTGTACAGCACAATTATATAAATAAATCCAAAGACACGAGTAGATGTGGACCGACACAAATTTACGCTACACAATGTAAATTCCCTCCATGTGAGTTGAAAAGGTTTTAACTTGAGAAAAAAAATTTGCGTCACTCATTTTGGTATCGCAAAAACCAATCAGCGTTGAGACCCAATGTCACGAAGGATCAGAAAGGGAAGAAGGAAAGAGCCTTTTGTGTTTCTGGTTTTCCACAACAGGTAAAAGGCAGCAGCATTTGTGATCTCATTCATTGTTAATGCCGGAAGTTGTGGTCATCGCAGTTTCAGGAAGGAGTACTCCTATTGGCTGTTGAGGGTGAAGAAGTATAGTACATCTTCCGTACCTGCTTTATCCAGGGTGAAGAAGTACTTCAAGTAATTTCCCACCATTCTGTCTACCTATTTCTCTGCTTTCTCAAGTACTTTTTGTGCAACTGAAACAACAATAACACCACTTATATTTCCTACTTTCTTATCCACCCATTCAGTGTGAGAACTTGTCCAGCTTTCTGACAGGGTTAAAATATTTGAATCAGAATATTTTAAACTACTCCACTACCCCTACCTATACCAAATTTCATGCATTCAATTCTCACAAATTGCAAACGGCTTCAATTTCCATGGAGCACAAAACACAAGCAACTATAAGTGAGTGAAATGTGTTTTTGTGCTCTGACAGGTGACTTTGCTGGGAGCTAACAATCTAGTTTTAAGATGAGATGGGCGCCCAAATCCATTTTGTCTAACACCAGATGCCACCCACCAACCGAGGACATATCCTGCCTCTCCTTTCTCCCCACGGACAATACTCCAAGCTTACAGCTAATTAGTGTTTGTGGATGGTATTCCCTGGGAACATGTAATCCTATTCTCACTTGTTCTGCATGCACTGCAGCTACAGCAGCTTTTCTTTTCCAGCATTGTGCCTCTTTTTGGATGCATTACATTAAGAAAAAAATATGGAGACCACACTGTGCTGTGACCTTCAAGCTCGAACAATAACCACTTTTTAAATCAAATAATTCTTCACATCAGCTCTGCTTTCAACAAGTTTTGACTCAAAATCTGCGGAGATGGAGAATACAAGTAGAAACACTGCAGTGTCACACAACTCAAAACTTGGCACATTTTTAATTTAGTGTGTGGTTATTTGAGCAGATATTGATTTGATTTTTCATGTCAGTAAAGTTTCAGAAAAGCATTTCTGATATTAGGCTTATTTTGTTTAGGTTGTTTACTGAAAGGAGTGTTTAAATAGGTCTTTATTTTATTGAAATAAACAAGTGCATGCACATTTATTTTAAATTTACAGAATGTTAAACATACAATTTAAATAAAACTGCATGAAAACAATATCAAAACACATTCCCAAATATTATCAAAACTTTACATATACTTTTTTATTAACATTGAGGATTCCATGGACGTGCCCACGTGTCCAAATCAAACCTAAATCACGTGGCAGATTTACAGTAATGTAGCAGCAAGACGGAGCCTCGCAGAATCACCGGTTCAACTTGTGTCAAAAGTGCAGATGTCTAACTACCAGTTTTGGAAGTTTGTTAATAGACCAAGTCAATCCAGAATTCAGATAAAAAATAAACGTCATATTTTTCATGAATCTGGTGCGCGTTTGTGCGCGTTTGTGCGCATTTGATGCGTGAAAAAAACGAAACAGGGGCGATTCTATAGAGTGTGCCGAGCCGTGCTTTCAAAGTGAAAGTGAGAGTGAAAGTCTGGTGTGTGTCTGTGTCTGTTACATACATGAGGAGAAAGAATAACTGGCGATCATATTCCAGCACTCCGTACTGTACTATCAGTTTGCATAAAGAGTGTACGTATCAAGCTAACTACCAGTTTTCAAACTTTGTTCACAAACCGAGTCAGTGCAGAATTATGATGAACAATAAACGTCATGTTGTTTGTTAATCTTGTACTGTTTGAATAATAGACCCCATTTAATTAAATTTAACAGTGTCATGTTAAATTCCAGTTTAATAGTTCAAATCATTCAGTGTATTTTAATCATAAAATGAACCATTGGTTCTGTCATTCCACATGGATTTTATTTTTAAGTAGCATATACTTTAATCTTAATAACTTTAAATCTGTTCATCAGTTTCAATGTTTTTACAGATATAAATACCCGTTATTATATATATTTAGGATAATAGTATGGCACAGAATTAATATTTCCTTGTGACTAAATCTCAACCACAATCTTGAACAAAACAGTCATTTATTCTATCCAAAGAGCAAATATAAAACCTAAATGAACTCCCAGTGAGGCACATTTTTGCTGTGTACTGCTCGCATTAAAAAATGCTGCCTTGTGTCCAATTATCTTCTGCAGCATCAATGAAGTTGAGCTGATTTCTAGACCAACCATGCTGCACCAGTCAACAATCCTGCAGAAATCACTGGAGAGACAGAGAGGACAATTTGAACACTCACAGAAGCAGGAAATAGACCAGAATGAGAATGAGCGTGACTGTCATTTATTTTCAGAGGCTACATCTCTTGCTCTGTTGCGCTTATATTCCAGCACCATCTCATCCCTCCCTCCAACTGTAGCCACAGGTCAGTCCAACATGTTGTCCATCTGTAATAACCCTTCTACTTTGAAGTTTACATCGCTGTGAAATTGTTTTCCTGTGTCCTCAGGGAAACGTGTTCTGGGGGATAATATTCCAAATCATAGAGTAACCTAATCTTTATTACAGATAAAATAGGCTGTGAGCTTCCATAGCCTCCAGTCTCCAGATCAAAACACACCAACCTGTGGGAAACACTTTCTAGGGTTGCCACATCTCTGAGATGAGCTTTGCAGCATTTACTCTTAACCGTCTGCAAATACAGGATTACCTTGACTGTGAAGCTGTGGCTCAGCAAATTTTTGCCTTGCATTACTCACATGAATACGGCCGCTGGACTGATTTTGGAGATTTTGTCATATGCAAACATTCACCCTCAACAGCCAACAGGTGTACTTCTTCTGGAAAATGCAGCATGTGGAAACCATGACTAACGCCACAGTGAACAAGATCATGAATATTGCTGCCTTTCACTTGTTGCATAAGTCCCAGAAAATGGTATAAACTGTGCCATTCTTGTTGTAGTCCTGCTCCAGAGTCAGGTCATGAAGCTCTGGATGACCAAAAACGGCGACAATAAGCTTGTTCTCCATTTTCCTCCTGGTTATTGTCAGGTAATCTCAACCCTGATTGGTTTTTACAATGAGCTAAGATAATAAAGTTGTTGTCCAGCAGTGACAACAAGCATACCGCTAAACTAGCTAACCATGTAGCTTCTTTCAACACCTGTGATCTGAGTGGAAACTAATTTGCATGTATTCACATTGTTCAGTTGAAAAGAAACTGTGAATACTGGACAATACAGCTGCTGCATTTGCAAAAGTAATATTTAAAAGTGCAATGCATATACTCAAGTACTGTACTTTGGTGTAATTTAGAGATACTTGTACTTCAGAGGGAAATATTGTACTTTTTACTCCACTCTTTTAATAGCTATACTTGTTACTTTTCAGATGAATAGTTTAGTGAGTGGGCAGTAAAACGTGGGAGTACATCTCCAAAGAGAGTGACATCTGCAATGCATAAAACTGTTAAATATTCTTAAATAAAATTATCTATAGAAGACAGCAGCCTTCTGAGGATCTGTATTGAGTCATATAGCTGCACAATAGTGATGGAGAAAGTCAAATTCACTATTGGTTGACACATTACTAATCAGCAAATTCTTCCCCACTGAAATGAATATGGGCCTCAAAAATCCTACATCAGTCGAAATACGAAGTCAGTATTATCTACTGATTTCAGTCGAAATCAGTAGATAATACCACTTCAAACATTTGCAACAGGGTACACTATCAGACAAGCACTTGCTGCCAAAACAGCACTCACGTTGTGCAACTGACAGCTCCATGAAGTCAGACTCTTTTCCTAATTTGTTTTTTGTTCACTGAATTACACAATATGGGAATAACATGCACCCTATGCCTCAATCACAACGAAGGAACATTTGGTGTCTGTTATAGTCGGACAGCAAGCTTTAACCCTTGTGTCAGTAGAGGAGGAGCCAGGGTTACCTGAAGGCTTCCATCAGCTAAACAGACATCGTCTAACTGTCTGTCCTCTTGATTTTTCTTACTCCCGTAAATCCTGCACAGCGTGGTCAAGAAACCTGTGCAATCAGACCATGCCATTTGGCTCTCCTTTTTTTACCAGACGACAGCACTTTAAAATATGACTCATTTTCCTTTCTGGCATTTCAAAAAGGCGCCCTTCTGCCCTCTGGACACCAACAGAAGAAGCAATAAGACAGGACATAAACATCCCATCCATCGTGTGCACAACAACATAATCTGCCTGTGAGAAATCCCATGATATGTGAACACTTGAATGAAAAAAAAGCAGGGCATGCAGAGGATTGATGGGGTTTACAGTGAAGGTTACCTTTCTGGTATGTGGAGCTGAGGTTTTCTGAAATGACAGGCTTGAGGGTATTTCTGTCACATGTATGATTTGACCAGACTTGTCTTTTCCCTGTGGTGTGACACCACAAAGGACGATGCAACGAAAGGGAAGAATTTTTAAACCCCTGATTGCAACAATGACAGGATTACTCCAGCTTGACTCCTGCAATGTTTCTGCAGCTCACCTTGCACTGTCCGACACAAGTGCAGCATTTGCACCATATCAGTGTGTAAATGTCCCCAAAACTTGCACAGTAGTAATATTTGCAGAGCTGCATTAGCATGCACTCTGCACCCTCTCCCTGTGATGAACTCTTCTCTCCATCAGACAGAGCTTTAAAAAAAACTCAGTGACTTATACCTTCCAGTCTGTGCTGCAAATGACTCTGCTTTGCACATTTTTGTTCCACTGCCAGGTCAAATTAGAGGCATTTTCTGACACAAAACTGAACCTAAAATATCCTCAGGCACCGGAGGGGCTTTCACACGAACAGTGTTTTGGGGTTATTTTTAGCCCTGAACCGCACGCCAGCGGGTAAAACAGACATATCACCGGATCACCTGAGGTTTTAATGCGTTTGTGGGGCTGACTGATTGTTTCATTCACTTGGAAAAATCCACGAATTGACTGCTTTAAACAACCTGTGGCACATACTTAGCTTCACAGAATGAACCAGCAGCGAGGGAGGCAATGAGGGAGGCTCAACGGTTTAAATTGCTGCTGCTGAGAGGTACAACTGATATTATCGAAATAAAAAACAACTATAAACAAATGAAACAGGTGACAGAGCTAGCATGAGACGGGGTTTTTGTTTTTTAGCCTGTTTTAGTTAGCAGTAGGCAGCTGTTCGGTAAATCCCTCACCGGGCACTCAGTCACTGTAACGGGTTATCATCTCGTACTTACCCCGCTTGTGAACGTCAAATTAGTCCCTCACACACACAACTTCGGCCGTTGTCTACCGCTGCTGTTGCATTACGGTGCCGGTGAGATGAGATGACCGGTGCACGTTGCTGTTGCCGGTGTTTATAATTTGTTTTTTTTCCCTCTCGCTGTCCAGCCGAACGAAGCTGCTTCTTCTTCGTCCGTCAGTCACCGAGCAGAGCCGGCTGTCCGCTCCGCCGCCATCTTGGTTGTGATGGGAATCCGCCGTCACACACACACACACGCACACTCAAACACACACGTTCATGTTTCCATCACTTCAGGGGACATTTCATTGACCTCCATTCTTTCTATTGAGGACTCGGTCCAAGCGTCAAGCAACCCTCGTGCCAAAAACTAAAGTATTGATATCACGCTGTAAAATCATTTATTCACAATATTATTTCACAGCTAAAAAGTATAATCAGGAAAATGTACTTACAGTAAAAGTCGACCGATATGAGATTTTTGAGAGCAGGGAAAAATTATAACCTGTAACCATAGACGACATAGAAATATATGAAGCAATGGGGTCTCAAAAGGAAGGCCAATGCAGATGTGCAAAAAAGTGTGATACTCCCAGTGGCCACAAGATACTTGCTCCAAAAAACGCATTTTGAATTCAATTCAAAAATTGCCATTGTCAATCATGAAAAACTTTGTTAATACATTTTTTCCCACAAGTCATTCTAATGCCATTAGTCAGTCAGTCAGGCAGGCATATTCTGTACAACCCAATTTGGGTTGCAGGGGTCTGCTGTAACCTATCTCAGCTGGCAATGGGCGAGAGGCGGGGTACACCCTGGACAGGTCACACAGGGCTAACACAAAGAGAGACAACCATTCACACACACACCTATGGTCAATTTAGAATAACCAGTTCATGCAACAAGTGTGTCTTTGGACTGTGGGAGGAAACTGGAGTGCCCGGAGAGGGCCACTGAAGCACAGGGAGAACAAGCAAACTCCATACAGAGAGATCCGAGCTGCCCATGAATCTGAATGATAATTGTAGTGGAGTAAAAGTGCAATTGTTTTCTGACTGTTTTTTGCCCCCAAAAACAGAGCGAGTTCCCATATTGTGTGTGAACAGATTTATGTCCTCCAAAAACAAGAAATAAAAGTACACACACACAGTTTTGCAACATAGGGAGCTTCTCCCAGCAGGAAGAAACTCATGCAATCGACCTGATGCTGACAATGTTCACAGTTAAATTATTAAAATATTATCTGCATATTCATACATCTTCTTTGTGGCCTAATGGTCTAATTCTGGTTTAATTCATGAAGTAAACATTCATTATTGAATAAAACTTTTGATTATAATTGAGGATGAATACACTTTTGATTACCACGCTGTGTTCTGGTTTTACACACATACACACACACACATACACACACACATATACACATATACATATAGCTGTCATCGGGCCCGATGACAGCTGGGTTAGGCTCCAGCAGACCCCTATGACCCAAGTGTGGACAAGCAGGTTTAGAAGATGACTGACTGACTGACTGACTGAGTGGAATTTGTTTTAATTCTGTTTATTACATGGTTATATGTGGTTTCTCAGTCTTGAAATACTGCAACAAAAAAAATTGGGCAGGCCACATTTAGACTTCAAAGAACACAATTGTAAAACAGACATTCAGACATTGACTCTATTATAATTTTTTTTTTATTAATTATGGAGGTTTCATATTTGAATGAAAAACCTTCCCCACCTAGTAAAGTTAGTTTTTATTCACTGTGGGACTAGCATGGGAAAGACTATTTCACATGTGGCTATCCTCTTTGATTTGGTTATTCAGTTCTTATTAATACACTCATGGTTTTGTTGTCCTGAACACCCAATTTACCCATAGCTAGAAACTTACACAGTCCAGGGCATCTCTCTTACTTTTTTCCCAGTATGAACTGGACTCTTAACAACTTAACAAACTTTTGCATCACACAATTTCTTGTTCTTCTCGAGTCCTGGAAGCTGCAGAAGGGAAAAGTGTATGAAATATTTTCCTACCTGACACAGAAGGTCATTAATGAATGTCAAAAAGATCATTAGTGAAGAGTGCACTGCATTTTCATCTCCAGGAAGCAAAAGTATGGTTTTGGATCACATCCAAAAATGAGCTTTGTGACTATTGAAGCAGTGCCATGAGGTAAATGTGTTTGTGCACCTCATGTGGATGGTACCTGGGTTCCAGTACACACTGTTGTATGTTTATATGTTGAAGATCAGCATCGGTTCACATGGGTCAAAAAGATTAAACAAAGATGAATAAAATCTGCTAAAATCTTAATTTTGTGAATAAGCAATTAAGTAATCATTTAAATGCTTTAATTTATTCTGTTTTGCTCATTCCTAGGTTTGTATATTATCATGAGACTCCACTAGAGCTGCTTTGCATGACTCACAGTTAAAAAAAATAAAAGGTTTTTATCTTCTTCTGAGCCTTTATTCAGCCTCTCAGTTCACCAGAAATAGCCCGTTTAATCTCCAGTCTTAATAAGATTTGAACTGATGACCGCATAAAGAAATCCATGTCCATATATTTACCTCATTGTTTAAAACTTTGATTATGTTTAAAATTAATATCCAATAGTGTATATTTGTTGTAGACACTGTAACATTGTATGTATGACAGAATATATGTTAAAGAATAATAGGTTTCTTTAAACTGATGGATTTACCAATGTCTACACGGACAAACCAAATCACATTTAAACAGACGTTTAACTTTTTTCAAAGAATAAGACATGATTTTTTTCTCCAAAATACTCAACTAACTTTACCTTCAAAACACTGGAAATTTAAAAAGCAAGATATTGAAATCCCACCTTACTTGTTCATCATGTAATGTTTTTATCAAAATTGAAATAGAATAAATTTATGTTTTCATTATCACAAGTTGGGAACAAACTGCCACTAGCACGGTGCTATGAGGTGACTTGGGGTTCTGTGTCTTGTCCACAGAGGAGCTGGGAATCAAACCACCAACCTTTCAATTACTGGAGGACCCTGCTAGCTGCCAGATGCACTCATTTCAACATAAAGCAGACAGTACCCGTCAGTACTGCAGCTGTGTTGGTGGACGTAAAGAGGGAGAAGCCAAGCAATCTCAGAAAGTACCTAAAATTTTTCCTACAAACTGTCTAATTGAAAAAAGATGACCAATAATACTTGATTTGAGGCAGTTGGGTAAAGCAGTTTATAATGCTAATGTAAAACACCTGCATTTAGGGTCTGCTGGACTCAAAATAAAATTCACTTAGTGTTTTATTGGGGGAAATGTTAACATTTTGTCCGACAACTGGTGTAGCTTTATAACTACAAAGTCCTGAGCTCATTCTGACTCTTTCTGTGGGCGGTTATTTTATGTTGTCATTGCCTTAGTTCCTACTCCAGAGTCACACAGTGTAGGTGGATTATATCTGCAAAGATATTAGTGTCTCATGTGCTCTGGAGACCTGGTCAAAGTGTTCTCCTGCCTGTATTGCCCCACCCCAAGTGCACCCTGGGATTGGCCAGCTCCTCATGTGTGTTTGGATGAATGTATGTCACACAACTAATGAACAATAAAACGACACAAGCTGACACTTTTTCCTTTAACAGCCTGTAACTCCTGATCAGAACTTGAATCATTTCATTGATCGTAAGTGGCACTTGACTTGCAGGTTGTTTGCCTGCAGCAAATTTTTTCAGGATGAATAAATCTAGTTTCAGCTTTACTTTAGGGCAGAATATATGATGAAACTGCTTGAAACAGCTTGGCTGTGAGTAGGTGTGAGGTTTGTTCAGTGTCGGTGGGGGAGGAGAGCTGGCAAAGTATTCCCACACAGTCATGCAGAGTCATACATCCTTGAAATATATATATAATATATACATGTGTATTCATACCTTTCTGTTGTCAGAAGTGAGGTGCACCACACCTGACAAGCAGCTTCTATATTTGAAATGTACATATGTTTAATGTTTTGTGGATGGGTGTGCAGTGTGGTTGGAGGCTGTTTTTGGAGGCCAGGTTGCCTACACAGCATCTGATGCCTTCTTTCAGACTCTTGCAAGCCAAACTAAAATTTGTTGTTTTTGTTTTGCACAGACAGAACAAATATAATAACTTGTAATATGTATGATAATAATGTTTCCAAACTGGATGTTTTCTGTATTTAACTGTGATCACATGCACGGTATTCAACTGTACCTGTTACTTTTACTTGATCTTATTTTGGAGGGCTTCATCCTTAATGAAAGTGCAGACTGATGAGCATAAGCAACATTTATTGTTTCACATTGTCTGTTTATGGGTTCAATTAAGCTGTTTTAGCCCATAATTCATTACTTTATTGTGTGCCCTTTTACCCCCTTATCCCAATATAAAAAAAAAGACTTTTTGAATTTCAAATCAGAAATCTAGAGGAAACAAGTAAATACAAATTACATTTTCGTTCATCATGCGATTATTTAATATCAAATATATTATATAATATAAAACTATGTACTTTTTTACCTTTATCAGCATCTTATCATTTTCTGGGTTCTGGTAGCTGTGATTTAAACATAATACAGACAAATATGATCTTTCAGGTGACTAAAAATCAACAGCATTACAAACTAAATGACACTAAGAATTTGAGCTTTCAGGATGTAAAACTTGGTTACTTATCTCATTGCTGCCATCTGCTGTCTGCTGCAGCTAAACACAGTTCCCCCTCCACATGATGGTTTTTCAAGAATTAATATTTGGAGTGTGTTTAGCTTTATTAAATAGATGCAGATACACAAGCACTTAATTTTTTAGTGACTTTTCAGGGGCAAAAGTTGTTTTTGTAGTATCTGTACATTTTTCAAATTTCAGACAATAGTCCAGATTGCAGCACTGACTTTTTTCTGAGCAGGGTATTAAAGCACATTATTAATAAAAAGTTAACGTCATAGATAATTACTCTCCTTTCTATCCATTGCTAAGTGCTATTTTTTTTTTTTTTTTAAGTTGAAACATGCCACCCGGGGATAGTAATCATGATCTCTACTCCTCTACAGCTTTAATACTTCAGAGGCTCCACAGATAACAGATGGGATATAACCGCCTGCTGCTACAATACAGCAGTTAATGGCTTTAGTGGTGATTAACAGCTTGCGGCCTCTCATCATAAACATGCTGATGGATGCAGTCGGCGTGTTTCACTTGGCAAGACAGGCCTTCAGGTACCACCCGACTCCATCCTCAGGACCAGGTGACACGAAAGGCAAGTTTTCCAACACACAGACTATAGCTGAGCAGTACACAGATCCATGTTTGTCTGCAGAGTGTTCAACAATAAGTTCTCCTTCAAGTAAAAAACAACAACACAAACAAAATATATGAGATTAAAGTAAAAGAATACAATGAATAATTGATAATGGAGACAACTTTGTTCATAATGAACTTCACACGCCCATTAAAATGTGCTGAATATTCACTTGTGAGCTTTGATGTCTCAGTAGTATTACTCTCCTATATGTCACCCATTTGAAAGCATTTATAGGTGGTACATTTTTAATAATTAATTGATAATCAAGCATTGCTTTATACTCCATAACTGGGGGAACTTTCTATTGGTCTGGTTGTAAAGATATACAGTTTGTTTGTGTTTATCCTCCCTCATCATGCTCTTTGTTCTTAACTTCTTAGCTGATCTTCTTCTGGGGATCCAAAAACGTTCTGGGAAAAAGCATCAGAATCCAAAATCATCTTATTTCATTTTAAGAATATCTCCAACATGTGACTTTTAAAAACTGTTTACTAACCACATAGTGACCTATTTATACTTGTAGATCATTAGGGCATTGCATTGCATTATTACCTATAATTAAGCATAAATAGGCCTAAATAATGCATTCGTGTTTGCTTAGACCTTATAAACACTCATTTGAAAGTCAAACAAATGTTTTTTTTTTGTTTGTTTACATCAGTTGAATATTGGCTGTGATTGTAAAAGTTTCACATGTTTAGTGTAAAGTGTCACATGACCACAGGTGTTTATTCCTGGGGTGATATCCATACTTATTCACATACATAGTCCTTGTTCTGCCTATTCATTGCAGTGATTCCAATACATAATACAAATCCAAACGCTGCAGAGTGTTTAAGACCCAGTGGAGGCTTTATATCCCTTCACCATAAGAAAGATTGAAATGTCCAAACTCTACTCCACCCGGACCAAGGTCAAGTATCTGTACGTGAGCGTGGACGGTGACTGCATATGAAAAACTGTGTTCATTCCATTTACATATTATTGCACTGACTATAGGAAGATTTGGATATTTTCACGTCTGGGAAAAATCAGGGATTGGAGCAATGGGTTAGGGGAATGACCTTTTTCAGAGTTAATTGATGGTTGAATGCTTACGTATTAGTTTTATTGTGATGCACATTGAATGGATGGACAATCTTAACTTTAAAGGACTGCTTCAAAATACTGGCTCAAGAGTAAGGTGAACTCATCCCAGCAGCTTACAGTTGGACAAAGATTGTTGTGGCTTTAATATATTTTAACGGACCAGGGCCTCAGTGTACCAGTGGCTCAGGCATCTGCAAAAAAGCTTTATTAATGTCAAATAATAAACTGCTGCTACAAGCAAAATCTGTCGGTTCACTCTTCTCACATTACACAGTCCTTTGAGTCATTGCTAAAGGGAAAATATTGATTAGAGCAGTTTTACGCAGGATTTTACATGGTTGAACAGCTAAATTTAGGGCGGTGCAGGAGGACTGGTCAAACCCCAGTGTGGATCCAGACCATGTTTCACGGCTGAACATGTTTGTGTCACAGTGGCTCACACTTCCGCCGTAAGACAAGCTGTGTGCACAGATGCAGAGTTACTGGAATTTCTCCTCTCTAATATTGATTTTCGGTGGGGTTTGCAAATGTTTACATGACTAGCAAGAGACATACAAGCTTTTTCAAATGATCCTCCTCCTCCTTCGTGCATTAGAGGTCAGGAGACAGGCAGGATGTGAGCCGGCCGATAAGCTGCAAAGAGACAGAGAGGCTGTGGGAGGAGATGCTCTGATGGTCGGCCAGTCAACGTGCACAGAGGGGAAAACTGTCAGGAGCTTCTCTTTGATGTTGTTTGAGCAAAGTTAAATACTTGCAAAATTACTTTGTTGTCTATCGAGAATGAGTATAATCGGATATGATGTCACGCCTTAAGTAATTAAATCCGCAGTTAGTCAATACTCAGTCCGCGGTTTACAACGCAACACAGCAAACCACAGAGCGACACTGATGGTTTGTACCTTCTAATAGTAATTGGCTAAAGTGTAGTTAAAAAACTAGCTGGTCAGACCACCTCTCCTCCATGAAACACATTGAAATGCTGAGTACTGCTTGGTGTTTAGGAAAAAAGTTTGTGTTTTTAATCGGGTGGTTTTGTGTTTGATGGGTCATTTGCTTAGAAGCTTAAATGTAGTTCATATTGCTTTGGGAAACTATGCTATTATAAGTTAACATAGAGCACCAGATAGAGCATGACGTGTCCTAATTTGAGGAAAATTTATGAGAGAACAAGGAGTTAATCCCAACGCAGGGGATTCAAAGAGCTACGTTTGAACATTAAACCAACCTCTTACCTCAAATTAACAGCTTCAGAATCATAGTGATGGTGCACCAACTGGTAACAGGGAGAACGGCGCCATTTTTATTTCCAAACCACACCCTAAATGTCTGTTCTGGTGATTTTGACTTGGTTGATCAGGTGCTATCTTCCAGGAGAAAAGGCTAAATGCTTTACAGCACCATGAATAATAGGCCCTCAGCTAGCTGTACTGTATTCTCAGTATAGACAAGATGGTAGAGGATGTTTAGCAAGTAGCTGGATAAGAGTCCCATGCTAACTTTAAGTTGTTGGTGAAAGCTTTGCAAAATTATAGGCTGAAAGAAAGATGCTGAGATGCCTTTTGCAAAAAATGTAAAAATCTTTCTGAGTTGAAATGAGTGTGGTCATCTAAAAAAGTTCAAAACAAGGCAGTAACAATAGCTTTGCAGTTTAAAATATCACTGTTCTCATTCAGGGTGACATGGTGTGCAGCACTTAGCACGGTTGTCCCTCTCTGGTAAAAGGTCCTGGGTTCGAATCTCGGCTCAGGTCTTTCTGTGTGGACGTTTGCGTGGATTCTCCTCCCACAGTCCAAAGACATGCTTGTTGTAGCAGACTCCTCTAAATTCAGTGGTCGTGTGGATGGTTGCTCATCTCTGTGTGTTGGCCCTGCAATCTGTGCAGAGTGTACCCTGCCTCTCACCCATTACCAGCCGGGATAGGCTTCACTCCCCCCACGACCCAAATGGATAAACCACAAGAATCAACATGATGCTTCTGAGGTGACCTCCACCTCAGAGCTCTGACCCCTCTGACACAAAGACCAACTTCCTTCCAGGAGAATCAATGCTGTGTCAAACTGTCACGCCAGTAAAAAACTACTGTAACCCTCTGCACAGGTCATGATTATCACACAGAAGAAGGCAGAGTCAGTACACCACAGAAGAACCAAAGAGCCATGTTTTTACTGAAGATATCAGAAGGTACTGAGATCAATGACAGATCATGAAGCAGCTTAAATGAGGCACAAGGGTTTTCTGATCAGCTTCATTTTTCACATGACTAACAGTGACTTCATCATCTACATCTCTTATAGATTTTCTCTTATATGATGAATGTTTTACAGTAAAATGTGATCGTTGTTTGAATTTAAGGATGATGGGAAGAGTCCACATCAGCTCCCAGTAAGAGGAAGACATTAGTCTGAACCTTTGTGCTGAAAATAAATTTAAAAGCTTCACAGCCAGTGGCTTTTCTGCTCTCCCCCACACAAGTGTCACAAGGTGCTGTTGTATTTTTGTTTGGTCAGTAAATGTCAATAAGAAGCACAATATTCAGGTGAGGTTACACTGCTGAGTAGAGTGTAACACTTTCCTATGTTAAGATCTCACAGTTTACAGAAAAACAAAAGTCCTGTGTGGTGGATTATACTTAATATTATATATTATAGTTAATATGAAGGAGGGTGTGAGGTTAACGAGATGTAACTAGATTTCTGTTTTCTCGTTGTGAATTAGTGAGATGTGGCAGTAATATGAAGAAATTATGTTATCTTATTAGAGTTGCATCCTCTTCATCCTCTTAATATTGATTCAGATGCTCTGCTGTCATGTCCTGTCAGGGTGTCTTCACGTGATGAGCTGATGGAGTGTAAAACAGTGTTGACTCACATCCTTCTGTCTCACCAGAAAAGAAGAAGAAAAAAGAATAGTGACAACCCCTCTGCTTTCAGTCTTGATTTGTCAGTGCGAGGGATGATCACAGCATGTGTCTGTGAAGCAGTTTTCATCTGGCCTCTTCTTCTTCTTTTGTACAAACTCACAAGAAAATATCACATTTGGCAGCCCATTTTGACAGTTATGTCTCCTTAATATTTTATAAATTGAGATTTATAAATTATATTACCCAACAGTGTGTTTAAATACAGCGTAAACAAATGGTCCACTGACAGAAATCAAGAATTTTGTATGTAAATATGCCGAAAACATTGAGTGTTTCTAGATTCTTACTATTTCTAACATTTTCATGATTTTTGAAGTGTTTTTTATTGGAGATTTAGTCACACATAATGTAAGAAATTGCCCCCCCCAGAACAAATCCACCTGTTGCAGAATAAATATAAAGAAAAATTAGACATGATTAAAACATTAGTCTTGCAAGATAAGTGAGGGATCCACCTCTTTAACCTGATCCAAGATAGGTTGCCAGATACTAAAAAACTTATCAGCAAAGCCTCTAACAGAATATTTCATTTTTTCCAATGTTAAGTGGAGAAAATTAAAAGATCATCAAATCCTAATTTAAAAGATGGAGGATGCTTTTCTTTCCATTTGAGCAGTATAAGCATTTGGGCAATAAGTTTGGCAATGGCAATCAAATCTTTATGTTTTTGATTAAAATTAGAAAATTGTGATACAATGACAAATATTGCAATTGTGTCCTCAGGTTCAATACTGATCCCAAATGCATCAGAGAGAAAATTAAATACAGACTTCCAAAATGATGTCAATCTTCAACAAGATGGTTGTTCACTCTTATAAATATCTGGGGGTATACCTCGATCACAAGCTGGACTGGTCAGTACAAGCTCGGAGTGTGTATAAGAAAGGACAAAGCAGACTGTGTTTCTTGAAGAGTCTCAGGGCATTTGAAGTGAGCAGTGGTATGCTGGATATCTTTCATCAGTCTGTTGTGGCGAGTGCTGTCTTCTTCGGGGTTGTCTGTTGGGGTGGCAGTATGACCACACAGGATAGGACTCGGCTGGACAAACTGATCCACAAATGCGTGTCTGTGATGGGGAGGAAGGTGGACTCTGTGGGAGCAGTGTTGGAGAGGAGGATGAAGGCTCTGATGCAGGGCATCCTGAGTAACACCAGAAATCCTCTACATGACACAGTGGGAGCCAAGAGGAGTAACCGCAGCAATAGGCTCCTCTCACTGCGTTGCAAAACTGAACGGTTCAACAAATCATTTGTACCTTCGGGTATTAAACACACACATCTGAACCGAACTGTACTTGTTTGCTGGTGCACTCTTCTTATTCTTCTTCTTGTTATTATTGTTTTATTATCATTACTTGTTATTATTACTTGTGTGATTTAACATCTGTATTGGAGTGTTTGCTACCGGACATTCTGGTTCAGTTTCACAACGATTGCAGTTAGGATCCATGTTTGGTTTGAATTTTGGCAGTTTTCACCTGTATCCAATCTATGAACAACTTTAAACTGGATAACTCTATGTCTTAAACAAATTGAAGATAAATGAATATTGTTTATCACAGATTGCCATTCATCTTCAGAGATTACCATTGTAAATTTCTCCTCCCACTAGCAGATTGAGCCACAATCAAAATAATGTGCAAAATATTTAAAATCAGCATCAACATTACACATAAATGTATCAATTATAACAATAATGGGAGTCTATTATATTTAGTGTAACAGCCTGAGAGGACTTTTTTCTGCACATTGTACCTAAGTACTTATACTAAACTTGATTATACTTACATACTTTATTTTCAAATCAGAAGTATTGTCATTTACATATTCATGTTTGTAATATCTCAACTGTCCTCTGACTTTTTGTCTAAAGCCATAAAAAGGTCACATTTTGTAACCAAATATCTCCAATAAAATTGCAAAGGATTCCCACCAGCCTCAGCATGTATTAGGCAAATGTTTGCATATTAGAATGGAGTAGAATTGAACTTTATTGATCATTTACAGGAAAAGACTTTGTCACATCAGCTACAAAAAACACAGACAACCAAACAAGACAGCCGACATACAACACTTGTTACAACACTTACAAAATATAATAAATCTAAGAACAAAACTTTCCAAAAAATTGTGATCATGTTAATTTTACCTGCTGAGCATCAGCATTTTATTTGCTTTGTTTTGTGTTACTTTATCTGAAGAGAGAGCAGGATAATGTTTATACAATACTTCCTTAATGATGAGAGCAGAGCACCATGGAGATTTTTAGAGTTTTGGTTTTCAAGCCACAACCGCATATCCCTTATCTACCACTGAAATACATGCATCTATACAGTACGGTTTGCACTTGTGTAAGTATATACCATACACACACTCACATATACAAGTGTGTGTGTGTGTGTGTGTGTGTGTGTGTGTGTGTCTGGTGACCAGCCTATCTTGGGTTACACTCTCTGTAATATGACGGACAGGAGAAACCTCTCTGGATGCACCTTACTTGCGGGAAGCGAAGCGGCTGCAGGCATAAATAAATCTCCCCTGAGGAAAGTCGATACAGCGGCTCACATGTCCATAGCAGATGAATATCCAAGCCTGTCTGCATCTTAATGGCTACAAAGCACTGCGTATATGATACACACAAGCATCTTAATATATCAAAGAACTAGGCAATAAAAATAAATAAATAAATATAATGAACTAGAAATAAAAAAAGGAAAAGAACTCATGCCACAGAAAAAGAAGTAATAATAGTCATAGTAAGTACTTCATTTAAAAACTTTTAGTTACTAACTATTACCCAAAAATAAAGACGTGAGCATCAGGTACTCATGGAAAAGAAGAGTTAAATGTGTGTTTCATTTTAGCAGGAGATGAAGAAAAGAAATAACAAAGGGAAGGGAAGAAATAGGACAAACAAACAAGATATAACGTTAAATACTGGGCTGTAGAGGTGGGTGGCTGTTTGTCCAGTTTCCTGTGTTCATATTGAGCCAACTGCTGGCTGTAACTTTAAGTTTAATTGACAGATATGTTGTTTTCTTCTTGGAAAAGCAGCGAAATTGAATTTCCTGAGTATTTTCCTCAGTATTTTTGAGTCCAGGGAACATGCAAACAATTAAAGTGTAAAATTCATCAGTCAGTCAGTCAGTTAGTTATCTAGTGCTGCTTCAAATGCTGCACTAGTGACACATTACACAGCTATGGGACTCAGTGTTCCTATAGCAACAGAATCTTTGTGTTTGTAACAGTGTGTTGTGACCATCAGTGTTTCTTCACCAAACTATAGTGGTAGAATAATCATAAATAATTAGACTTTAAATAACAAGAAAATAGCAAAGGTTTACATCAAAGTTTCATATGATAAAAAGGAAATGATTTAACCACTGCTACAGAAAATACAATATAGATGTAGCAATAATAACTAACAACAATACAAATGCAGAAAGACTTAGAAAATCTGAGCAACTCAATTTTTAAGTTGGAGTTGCTTTGAGTCATTCAGTTTGCTGCATGTCAAGAAACAAAAAAGCTGGAAGATTTTTTTGAAGTGAGATGTAACGAGAGTCAGAAAGTGAGAGGTGCAGCTCAGTGATGTTGGTTAGAGGAGTCTTCTGATACAGATCAATGGAAACAACTGAGACCAGTGGAGCCAGAGACTCCCTGCTGATTCAATTTACCATCTCTGTAATTCACATGATCATACAGCCCGATTGTACACACACACACACACACACACACACACACACACACACAGGAACAGAGATTTTAGTGGTACGCCTCAAGGGCATACATATATGTCATGCACAAATTATCACCTTATAAACTGGTGGAAGTTTCTAACATTCATTTGGAGTATTTCATTTAAAATAACTTGTTCTTGTCCAACACTTCGTTCAGCTCTGCTTCTCCACCATCCAATGAGAACAACTTCTAGTTTCACTAAGTGCTACATTCCAGTTTGAAAATGGATTGTATTGTTTGTTATTGTGTCTTTTCCCCACCTTCATCTGTCTGATTGTTGTGTTGTGACGGACTAGGACGTCTGTTTGGTGTTTGGTGTTGTTCAGATCAAGTACAGTGGGTTTTTCAGCCAAAGTGAACCAAAACTACCATGGCCCTGAAGGTTAGGTAAAAGTTGCCGGTCTGTCTTCATGGTAGTCTTACTGGAGGTTTTGCTGAGGTAAATAAAATGCACCTAAACAGAGCAGTTAAAAAAACACAAAACATAAATTAGGTAATTTAATTTCACAGAACATGTCAGTGAACATGTGCATCCAGTTCTGAATGCAAACAGACTCTGAGACTGTAACACATGCACTCTAGTTTCTCTCCGTCGACTGCATAAATGTCAGTGGAAACTGTTATAGCCTTCATATAAAAATACAAGCATACAAAGTAACGTCTCCATTCATTCATAGCTGCATCAATTATTCATAAATGCTCCTGTCGGCTGTGCTGCTCAAGGGATCGATGCCTCTGTAATGTGGACTGATATGAGCCCCTGGTCGAGTCCTTGCTGCAGCAGGTTAATGGGTCGACTGGATTTCATCCACTGCTGGAGGCACTTTCTGTACAAAACTCACCCAACTGTGACACACTTCATATGATTGCAAGATGAGGGGAAGTAGGTTGACACTGGTATAGACTACAGAAAAAAACTGAGCATCCACACGTTTTGAGTCGCCATCAGTCACTAAGGCACTACAACATTCACTTTCAAATGTATTTATTAGTCATGTGTTGATATTGCTTGTAGGTGCAAACATCCTGTTGCCCTGGTCCTAGTAATGTCTCCTGTGTCTGAATACTTAACCCTTTTTCAGACAAATAACCATATTCAATAACTTAATCTGGTCCATGGGAGGAAAGTGTGAAATATGTGAAGATATGATGGTATAAGAATGCACAGGTAGGAGGGGATTTGAGGGGGGATGGTGTCCCCCTTATTAGCAAAGTAACCAAAATCTGTCCCCTTTGTTAACCTGCCATCCCCTCTCTGTCAGGGCAGAGCAGGGATACTTAGTTGAGTATGTTCTGTCTGACTCATTGATCCTTTACAGGGTTTCCCATTTATGTATTAAACTGCAGCAGACCCCCACTGTTAAATTAGCCCCCCTGCTCTCACGTCAATCAGAAAGACTCAGGTCAGGAAGATTCAGGAAGTGAGTCCGATATGTTTAGTTAATGGCTGACAGCAACAGAGATCAATGTGGAATTGAATCTTCATCCATCCCTCATTGTTGTTTTACTGAAGCCACTGCCTGGGAGTGTTTCTATCATTCAACATGTTTAAAATTATATCATGAATACATTTCTGTTTCTTGTATTTTGAAGAGTTATAATGAATGAACCGTTGTTTCAGTGATACAGCCTTATGATGACTTCCTGTTGCTATGAGTTATATTTCATCTTCGATCTTTTCTTGCAGTTTGATCATTTGGTGGGCGATTTAGAAATTTACTACATAGTGATTGTGATGAAGGTGCATCATTTTAAATATAAGTGTAAATCCTTTTTCATGCAATAAATAAAGCCCTTCACTTCTCAGTGTGCCCCTGACACTGTGTGAGTTTTTCTTCAGTCCATTATTCTGCTGAATCAATTTGTGCTGCCATTCATCGAAGAGGCTGAATGTTTCATGGGGAGTGCGGTAAATGGGGAGTTTCTGAGAATCTGTGAATGACATGATGAAAGTGTTGCCTAGTAATGGTGCTATTATAAGTACGGCTAAGAAGGGTCTAGAAGGAGCTGACGCATCCAAAATATTGTGAATAACAATAAATCTGCAAAGAACATTTATATAAACATTTAAGTTTCTTAGAGGATGAAGTCTGTTGATTTTTAGTAACTTAATAACTTTTTAGAAATAGTTTAACAATTACTACCATCAGCCACAATTTGAATGCTAAACAACAACAAAAAAATGCTAAATGATGATAATGACCGTCATCACCCCGTTACCATTCAACATATTGATGGCATTTACCACAAAGCATCACTGTGCATAAGTGCAACACCATGGAGCTACTTGCACAAATGTAGACTCTTTACATTTAAGCTCTTTAGAAATTTAAGACATAAAAATAACTTGAAAGGGCTATTTCATGACTTTTAACAGTTTTCCTTTCTAAATCCCACCTCAGCACATGACACTTTGAAGGAGGAAAAATCAATAAATTAACATATAAACGTCCAAAAGGTTTTCACGAGCAGCTGTTGAATCTTTTCAGCCAAAGTTCAAAAGTTTTACTTTTAGTTTGGAGTCAAATCAATTGACCTGGTCGTTTGCCAAAACATGTGTCGTTATCATCCTGCTGGGCTGTGTGATAATGTGAGGAGCATTAAATATTCAGTTAAGAGGAAGCTGAGTGTCACTACATTATCTGAGATGCCAGGCATTTATTGATGACCATCCTTTATCTGTTAGAGCTG
>OOFC01014170.1:88767-101103 GCA_900323345.1 Pseudochromis fuscus
GGAGAGCAGCTGCTCATCGTCTACCATCGAGGTCAGACACACACACACACACACACACACACACACACACACTGTGATGTTTTCACATTCTTCAGCTATCAATAAACGTGTTTAAACTTGAATCTTATATTCAAATATAAAATGAAACTTTCCTAATCTTAAAAAAACAAAAGACCCTGAAGCCGTCTACTCATCCACTTCACTCCAGCTTCATCCTTAGTTATGTTAAACCTTTGTTTAGAGCTGCAGCTATTAGTTAATTAACAGACAAATAAATGGCAAAGATTTTGATGATTGGATAATTATTTGTGACCTAGCTGAAAATTCCCAACAAATCTATCCTGTAAAATGAGTTGTTAGATGATTTAAATTTGTTTTCTAAATAAACAGTTAACCATCCAGAAGCTGAATTTAACTTCTAATACTGCTCCAAGTCACACCAGTTGACTGATAAGTCACAGTAACCATCATGGCCACTTTGTTTTTAGTCAATTTCCACATTGCACTGAAACAAATTAGCAAATAAATGGCGTAAAAATTAAATTGGGAACTGACAATGGGCGTACACATTGAGGCATTAGCCACACTTCCTGTCGTTTGCTCCAGCTGTGTTGAGGCCTCACATTGGTGCCTGTGTCTCCTCTTACATCATCAGCCACAGGCTTTGATGGTAACCAGGCTCTGGGTGTCCAGCTGCTGCAGTTCGGTCAGAGGAAGAGACAATTGATCCACGGCGAGCCGCTCCCTCTCTCTCACAGATCCTACCTGTCCTGGCTCGGATTCACCGCTGAAGGTCCGTCTGTCCGTGTTTTAAATCTCTCTGAAACGTTTCTCTCATTCTGTTTGTACGTAAGTGATAAGTTTTGTTTTTCTTAAAGGTAACATGTCAACCCGGTTTGTGTTGTTTTTCAGGCACGCCGTGCTACGTGGACTCAGACGGCGTCGTGCGGTTGCTAAATCGCTCGCTGGGCAACACATGGACGCCGGTGTGCAACACCAAGGAGACCTGCAAGAGCAAGTCAGATCACTACTGGGTGGTTGGCGTGCACGAGAACCCACAACAGCTCAGGTGAGTTTTTCAAACAGGAATCAAAGAGTTCATTATATGCAGATATAATATGACATGGAGGAAAGCAACAAGTGTGCAGCTGATTTTACTTAGTGACGGACGGGACAGCGACTAAAACAGGAAAAAGTAGTATTTACCTCTTTATATGTTTGATCCTGATCCCTGGTGTAATCCTGTTGGCTGTGTTGGTTCATCAGTGTTTCTCTGTTGAGTCCCGTATCTTCTCGTCCTCTCAGGTGTATTCCATGTAAAGGCTCCAGGTATCCGCCCACCCTGCCCAGACCTGCTGTGGCCATCCTGCCCTTCAAGCTGCCGCTGTGTCAGACCTCCACAGAAAAGGGCCAGATGGAGGTAAATAAATCTTTCCCTATGAGATGTACATTAGCTATTTTGAAGTGATGGAGACAGAAACAGGAAATATCCCCTGTCGTCCTCCAGGAGCAGTTCTGGCGTTCGGTCCTCTTCCACAACCACTACAGCTTCCTGTCCTCCAGTGGCTACGAGATCGACGAGGACGCACAGACCCAGTCCCAGAAGGAGCAGCAGGAGCTCCTCATGAAGATGTTTGCAGTGAGCACGATTTTCCGACAGCTCAGCTCGTTCAGATTCTACCCATGAGTTTTAAAAAGTCACACAGAGCTGATGTTTTCCTCGCAGTTGTCCTGTAAGCTGGAGAGAGAGTTTCGCTGCGTGGAGCTGGCGGAGCTGATGACTCAGAACGTGGTCACTCTGGCCATCCGATACGCATCCCGATCCAGACGCCTGGCCCTCGCTCAGCGGCTCAGTGAGATCGCTCTGGAGAAAGCCAATCAGATCCAGGAGGAAGCAGCTGAGGAGCAGGAGGAGGAGGTGGAGTACTCCAGCGTCAGACGGAGCTCCGGGTAATACAAAAATACATCTTTCTATGTTGTAGTAATAATAATAACACATTTATTTAATACAGTGCTTTTCATGGTACTGAAAGACACTTTACAACATTAAAAATACAGAATTATTAAAAGTGTAAGGTTTAGAAACATTATCAACTGTACATGAACTTCTATCAATTAAGATAAGATAATATTTAATTTCTCCGACATCAGAGAAAATCTGTCACAGCAGCAAAAACAGGAAAAAGTCCAAATAATGAGTTCAAAATAACTTAAAAATAGGATAAAACAAATACAGAAATATAGAATAAGAAGTGTAGAAATAAGAATTTAACAATAGTACAACACTTATTACACATATATAAAAGAAAATAAAAATAGAAAATAAGTGTTTCAACAACAATGTTCAAATACACCGAAGAATAAGAAGCATAGAAGAAAAGCTAAATAATTAAAGTTAATAATTAAAAGCAAACTATCAAACTATTATAACAACTGTAGTTAATCTACTGTAATTTAAAGGCAGATTGGAAAAGGTTGGTTTTGATGGGTGTTGAATGTGGACAGATCAGTACAGTCTTGGATGTGTTTGGGAGAGACTTGCAGAGGGTGGGGGGCCTGGTCACCCCAGGTCTTGGTCCTGTGTGGTCCTGAGAGGAGGTTGGCATCAGGCTGAGGGGATGGAGCAGGTCAGCGAGGTAGGAGCGGGTCAGGTGATGGAGGACAACTTTGAGATGGATGCGTTGTGGAACAGGGACCCAGAGGAGGTTTTGGAGGACAGGTGTGATGTGGTCAGGGGGGGTCGACGTGCTGCAGAGTTCTGGATGTACTGTAGTTTATTGAGACCTTTGGATGAGGAACCATAGACGAGGCTGTTGCAGTAGTGCAGTCTGGATGTGATGAAGGCGTGAATGAGGGTGGAGACAGGTGGAGGCTAGCTATGTTACTGAGGTGGAAGAAAACTGTTCTCGTGGCGTGACTGATGTGTTGTTGAAAAAGATCTAGATGCTTACTCCAAAAAACTCTATTTCCAACTGACTTCAGTGAAAAGTCTCCACTGAGATCAGCTCTGAACTCGTCTCATACACTGGACAGTGTCCTAGGTCCAAGGGTGAGATCCACCTCCTCACTCCACCCTTCATATCCAAAAGCACCAACATCGTGACGTTCAATTCCCAAACTCCTGGCTTCAAACCAGTGGGTATCGTCACATTAGTTTCATCTTTCTATAAACAGTCTCTGCTAAAAACCAGCATCACGATAAACAGCTGTGTGAGTCTTAGCCAAACTACTCTCATGAATTATTAACATCTAAACATCAGGATGAACCTTTGTCAGATCGTTACATTGTTTTTTTTTTCATGAAGGCCAGCTGAGTTAAAATGTAACTACCTGATAAACACCAAGTATGAGTGAAAGACTGAGGTTGAATTTATTTGGACAGGTTCGGCCAGTCTGAGGTCACAGGAGGACGTTACAGCAACAGACATCATCAGGAGGAGGAAGAGGAGCAGAGAGCAGGTGGAGGAGGTGGAGAAGAGCTCGAGGAGGATGACGGACAGGAGGTGGAGACGGAGGAGGCGACAGAAACCAAGAAACGTCAGTTCCTCCTCGTTCTCCATCCTTCTCTGTGATGAGACGTCAGGGGAACCAGTTAACACGTCTTCTTCATGTCTGTTGTCCTGCAGGTGTAAATCCGTTCGCTAAGGACGCCAGTTCACCCGCGACCCCCTCGCTGATGCCAAGTGAGTAAAAGCTGCAACATCATTACATCAACAATCAGCTTCAGAGTTCAGCTTTTTGCTGAGTCACTGGTAGTTGATGGTGAGAGACAAGGAGCTTCTCACACACAGAAGTGGAAGTTAAGAGTTTTATTAAGATATTTTGAATCAGTTCCTGACGTCTCACGTTTGTTTTTCAGTTGGTAAAGCAGGACGTGCAAATCCTTTCAAGGTAAGGACAAAGAATATTTTTTATAGCTTTATTGTTCAGTTTGCTCAGTATAAAAACATACTTTCAGTAAGTTGTTTTAAATGTGTTGCGTTCAGGTCCTCGGTTCAGGGAAACCATCTCCTGCGTCGGGTCAGCCTCGAGTGACAAACATCCTGGACAACATGACGTCCAGCAGGAAGGCGGCTCCACTCAGCGGATCTTCAGCCAAACCAAACAAAGGCCCCGTCCTCAAACCACTCGCCCCCCGACCCAAGACAAAGGTATCATCACCTCCACACTTGTCTGAAATCAAATATACGTGTTTGTGCCACCTTAAAGTGACAGGAAAATGGAAAATGATCAAACTGCCAGAGTCCAGGAGAAATCTGCAGGTGTTTACATCATAATCTCCTCTTATTCCCAAACAGACTCAGTCCACTCTGCTGCAGATGACCAGCAACAAAGCGACTAATAAGAAAACTCAGGAGAAAACAGAGCCAGCCGCAGATCAGCAGAAACAACACGATGTCCCGCCCCCGGCATCCCCCACAGAAAACACTGAGAACAAGAGGTACATAGAGATTTTGGAGAAGAGAATAATCCGACCTTTTAAAAGCCTTGAGGGAAGCGACTGTTTCTCACGTGTTTGTGTGTTTTCAGGCCGAAGACTGGATTCCAGCTGTGGTTGGAGGAGAACAGAAAGAGCATCACTGCCGACCACCCGGACCTGGAGGAAACTGACATCATCAAAGAGGCGATGGGACGCTTCAGGACGCTGTCGGCAGAGGAGCGACTGGTAGGAGACACTGACGGGTTCAGCACCGGGGTTTGGTGTTTAAATAAAACCCCACAAATATTCTGCTGAGTGATTTTTGAAAGTTTTTTTGAAATCATTATTTGGCTGATGAGTGTCCTCCACCTGCTCCTCCTCCATCAGTGGTCACTGCTGTAGCTTTGGCTCTTTATTCTCCTCTAGAGGCTTCTCAACAACAGCTTTCTGTGGAGCAGGAGCATCATAAGTCACTTACTCCATGTTTTGATGCTGTAGTCCCATGTGAGTTTTGAAATTTGAATTTCATAATTTGTAACACCTTTTTTTTCAGTGACCTCAGAATACAGTTTGTTAGATGAGTATAAAGGCTTGAAATAAGCTTCAGAATGATGACAGCTGTCTAAGTGATATACGTTTAAAGATATGGGTGTTTTTTATTTGCAAGGTTCATTTGAGTGTATTTCAATTATTAAGAGTTTTAGTGCAAACATTTTTCCAGTTCTGGCCATTACTCATGGGTCTGAATTATTCCTCGAAATTGGAAAAAAAATTCTAAGAGGCCACGAGGAAATTCGTGGTAGATTTGACATGAAATGACCTGTTAGTGTTTGCACTCACTGTTGCAGGAGAAGTGTTTGGCTGACCTCAGGCCACAGAATCTTGCGTGATGCCTTTTTTATATTCTGGTCTCCAACCACGAGCTAAACTGTAAGTTATCTGGGAGGCTGTAACAATGACAGCAGTGAGTAATGTAACAATAATCCCAATTCTTCGGCTTGCTAAGTCACCCTGTGGAGCTTCTATGCTGTAGCCCATGTGATGCCAGAACGTTGTAACCAGTCTTTCCCCCGTTTTTCTGATTGGTTGAAATTTTTAACATCAATATATCCATGAAATCGTCCAGGATGGAGGAATTCTGCTTCAAGGCTGACCTTCAAAGATGAATATCTCAATTCTTGGAGCTCTTTGTTTACAAATACTTTCATAAATCCTTAATGTCATGGTCTATCCCCCAAACAAAATTTTGACATGGTCCATTGGCTTTTCCTTTTAATCCAAGGAGAATACATTTTAGGTGTAAAACTGGCAGTAGTGAATTTTGTCATAGTCACAGTCTCACTGTCTTCTCACAGTCTTTTGAAGCTCTTACAATAATTTTCCTCTGACACTGTGCAGTGATCTTCACCTTCATTTCTGTTTAAAGATCTTTTCTTTTCAGCAGTAGTAATAGAAGCTGTTAGAAACTCTTGCAGGTCAAACTGGATGGGCGTGTGTAGATGATTTAATGCGTATTTAGATACAGAAGCTCAGATGTAATTCAGAGACAATACGTTTTATGCAATTTGCAATGATTTGATGCATTTTGTAGCAATCTGATACATTTTACAGTTGTTTAAAGCAGTCCTTCATTTTCCTTTTTACTTTTTATGTAGGTATACATTTCATAAACCAAACCTTAACCTTCAGTCTGTGTCACACAGACATGTCCAGGTGCCTCGCTTTGACAGTTAGGGGGAGAAATATGAAAATATGGGGTGATTTTGTCAGACATCGATGCAGGTGGGTCCATGCGCTCGTATCTTAACATTTAAACTGATTCAGATTGGTTAATGTTTACACCTGTACTCCAGCAGCATTAGCACTACAAACAACCCATAATCCAAAACTCTCTGGTGCTTTCTCTGTTGTCAACAGGTTGCTGTCTTCCAGACAAAAAATAAAAAAACAGATTGCCTCATGTTTGTGCCAAAGCTGCACTTTCTGTTTCAGTCTAAACATTGAAATATGTAGAAACAATTTGGATATTTAGAAACAGTTTTCCCAGAAACTATAGAGACAACCTTCATATTTCCTACTTTGAGTTGTGTTTATCTGCCTAAATAAAACCACCAGAGAGGTGTCATGGTCACGGTGCAGCACAGAAGCTTTCTTTAATCCAAATCTGGCCACAACAGAAACCATCAATTAAGACTGAGTGAGAGAGCAGTGATTATCAGCTGCAGTTCATCATCACACTGAGGACACAGCAACCTCGTCTCTGCACTCCAGGCTTCAGGTCAGACCCTCTCACATCTCTCTAACGCTCAGTATTCACACAAATAACGATATGAAGACACCTGGGGATGGAAGAGAAACTTCTTCCTCATGCTGAAGTGTAGCACAGTGTTCATCCATCTTCTCTGCCCACTTGTCTAATCAGACTGGAGCTGGAGCCTCGAGTCAGGGGACAAACTGGACAAGTCTGCAGTCTATCACAGGGCAGCACAATGTTCATGTTTTATTAATTGGTTGTACTATAAACCTCACATTTGTGCGGTAAATAGTTTTTTATATTCCTGACTGTAGCAGGTGTCTCAGCCCCTCTGCCCCTCTGCCTCCAGAATCCAGATTTTTAAAACCAATTTTCACCTGAACATTACGCACAGTGTGCCAGCTGTGGTCGGTCGATGGGTGAACAAATGATGTCGGTAATGACACACCTCTCGGTCCTTTCAGTGCTCGTGTCGTAGCGCCGGTCCTGACCCCGCATACATCAGGACTCTCAGCACAGAGCTGGATGACACTCGACAAAAGAAAAGAGAAAGTGGACGTACACCGATGGGGGAGGATGAGGAGTATGGGGGAGGGATGGGAGGCTCGTTGCTTGGGAACCCAGTCGAGTGTGTTTGGGCCAGTGAGGGCACAGAGCATTGATCTTATGATAATACTGTGAGAGATGGTAGCCATTGGTGTGTGAGTGTGTGTGTGAATGGGTGAATGAGTTGCGTTGTAAAGCGCTTTGGGACCTAGCTCAGGTCATGAAAGCGCTATATAAATGTACTCCATTTACCATTTACCATGGTGAGCTGGTCAGTCCACAGGAGAATAAATATGATGACAGTTTTTTAGTTATTTTAAAGGACAAATCCTGCAGCGTTATTTTTGATACTCTTTTCTAGAAAAAGTTTTTCATCACTTTAATTTAACTTCAGACTTTGACATCTGAACACTTCAGTGGAAATCATTCAATGAAACTGTTTTGGTGGGGATATTTAAAAAGAAGAGCCAATTTTTTAACCTAAATGACAAGCTTTGGGACATTTTCAGGAGCCTTCTATGAGAATATCTTGACTATTGCCTTGTTTATTAGCTTACAGTCTTCCCACATGTCCTGGAAATCCAGAAATAATTCCCTGGAAAACCAAAGTTGGTTTTTTTTTTCATGTTTTGCTGAGTACAAGCTGCTGTGATAACAACAGCTGTTCACTAAAACAATGTGCAGGGAGCAGATGAAGTTAAAACAGCAGAGTGACAGTTAACAGACGAGCTCTGAACACACCACAAAAATGTTGTGGGCTTTAAACGTGCTGTGATTGATGCCAACTCTGTTACGACAGCGTGCACTATTGAGATGTAGCTGAACAAATAAGAAGTGGAAGTGAACGGACAGTGATAGTTGTGACTATGACTTTAAAGCACATGAATAATTTAATACTCCACCACCTGTGGGTGTGTGGTTCTGACTAATATTAGTTAACGTTCAGGGACCAGATGAGGTTAAAAAAAAGAAAAAAAGAAAAAAAAAAGCCAGTCTGTTAGTTTACAGTTTGATATCCAAACAAAACAAATCCACAATAAGTTGGCTGACTGTTGACTTGCCACAGACTGTAGGCTGTGAGTATGTGTGACGCTAACCTGACGTGACCCGTTGGATTGTGGACTCACATTTCGAAGCCAGGCGTTTTTGGAGCTGAAGTGACCATATTTGGATATGAAAGGAGGAGTGAGAAGGCGGGTCTGACCTTTGAACCCGAGGACACTGTCCAATGTGAATAACACTCGAGTTCAGAGGTCTGTACTGTGAAGGTAACTTCAGGTTAGAGTCCAGGTTTTCAGTAGCATGATACTGGTATGTTTTTTTATGTGACCTATCACCATGGTAACTTATGTTCCAGATAACGGATCAAAACGTATACCACCCACTGACCAATCAGATAACTTAGCAGGAAATAGCGTCGGTGTTCAGAGACTGAGATGGTCTGAGATCAAAGAAGAGTTTTGGAGTGTTTCAGTCAAACCAGATCAGAAGAAGATGGTTACTTTGAACTTGCTTCAGAGTACAGGCCACTGGTCTAAATCTTCCTCTTCTTGAAGCCTAATATCTACTTAATGATGAAATTATTTTCAGGTGGACCAGCAGTTAACTTACTTACTTGTGGACAAATGTATTGTCTGAGTATTACAGGAATGACAATGAACTTAAATCAGTTGGAGCTGGAGTTTTTTTTGTTGTTGTTTTTTTTGTTTGTTTTGGGGGTTTTTTTTAGCCAGCCTCTAGTGGCCATCAGAAGTATTGCACTTTTTTGCACTTGGCTAAATTTTGAGCCCCAGTGGCTGAGTCCATTTCTATATCCAGTCTATAGTTCACTTCAACCCCATGATCAAATCACAGACCTATGTTTTGCTACATAGCACTGCAGGTAGTCAAAAACTCAACCTTCATGTTGCTTCTTTTGTCAAACCAACAATCCACAACCTTAATATGGATAATTTACATTGACATGAAACCATTAAAGCAGCAAACTGTCAGATTTGAGAAGCCATAACCCACTCCTCTCCATTCATCATTTTATCTCTCATCATTCTGGCCTGAGCGTTCACACTGGATTTTTCACTCCACCAAAGATTTCTTGGAAAAATGTTGTTTTCTTTAGTAATGATAATATCAGTCAAGGCTTCGGCTTTGCAGCGCGTTCCCGAAAAAAAAACGTTTAACCTGAAACCTTGTTTGACCCTTCACTTCAAAGAGTGTGTAAAATTTCTCTTAATCACAGTATTCTGTCCAAATACAA
This sequence comes from Pseudochromis fuscus, assembly GCA_900323345.1. Lineage (NCBI taxonomy): Eukaryota > Metazoa > Chordata > Actinopteri > Pseudochromidae > Pseudochromis > Pseudochromis fuscus. Next base: position 98,242 of record OOFC01014170.1, read on the forward strand.
TAAAATAACAGCACGAACAGCTCGTACGTCTACCAGCTCTGTAATGGTGTGTTTGCTAGTGTGAATATGCATGGGGTTAATGATGGTGCTTCGTCGGACGCTGGAGGTGAAGAGTGTGTGTGTGTGTGCGCTGCTGCCAGTCCACTCACCAGCCCTGATGATTCATCCCAGCTCCATTACGTCCAGGGAAGCGCTTCCTTTTGTCTCAGCTCAGAGAGAGAAAGAAAAAATAAAAGCACGAGGAGGAAAAAGAGCCAGCAGGCCAAAGAGATGCAGCCTGTCAATAGTGATTATACATGACAGGATGCAATTTCAAACTGCACGCCTGAGTGTCCATGTGTGCGTTTAGTCATCACCATGTAGGTGTTTGGATGGAGCTGGGATGGAAACGGAGAAACAATACAATTTTTGTCCTGTAGGGTAATTAACATGTGCATTTCATGTCCTTTTTTTTGTGGTTTTTTTCCCCCAGTCATGGACGGAAAGAGCAAAAGGCCAAAGTGGAGACGCAGCAGCAGCAGATCTGAAGAAGAGGAAAAGAGCAGAGGGAGGAGAAGAGGCACAAAATCCAAATGAAAAAGCAGCAGCTGATGAAAATAGCCCGAAGAAGAAAAAATCTCTCGACCCCTCCTCTAAGCTTTCAGCGTTCGCGTTTAACAAAAACTAAACATCCATCACCGAGGTCTGTTTTGTTGTGTTGTGGAATAAACATTTAAATCCCTGAAGTGTCCTCAAAAGTTAGAGATGGGTCAGTTCTGTTGTCAATAATGGAGAGTGATTGGTTCTGGTTGTTTTTACATTTACAGCATTTCTAAAAAAAAAATAAATAAAAAATTACTGTATTTTAACAATTTAATAAATGTTTGTTAGTTCACATTTTAGTGTGTGATTTCGTTTATTTTTTATGTTCATTGACAAAAAAGCAATAATTTTAACTTTAAAAAAATCAGGGAGCAAGTCATTTTGACAACTGCTACACAAACAAGGAAATAGCAATGGGGACTATTTTTAGTGGTGGATTAATACATATTAGATGCTCTAGTGAATACAGGATGTTGTATGAGTGACTGTTCGTCTACATGTGATGCAGTGATTTTTGAACATCAGTGGAGCTCCACCAGGCACAGAGGAGGAAGACACTATGTACTATGTATTGGATACACAGATATTACTGGTTAGTTATTTGCATAAGATTTGTTGAGAATATCAAAAGACTTCAACTACGTACCCAAAATATACACACTGACCAAAAATAAGACATTGTCAGAGTGTGATAATGGATTATTTACCTCTGGATTGTTGTGAAGTTCAATTATTAATTGGCAAACGATCTTCCTCCAAATTGCAGTTACCCATCATCCTGGGATCATACCATAAACTGGACATGGAATGGAAAAAGCTAACATGATGACACATTTTGAAGCCAGTGGTTTCATATTTGAACATCGCCATGTTGTTTTTTAGTCAGAAATGACCATATTTGGATATGAAGCGGGGGAGAAAGGAGGCGGATCTGAGTATTTCATGATTGAAAATGACCAATTATTGAATTGAAGTCTTTTAGAGCCTTAATATTTTTTGAGCCAGCATCTAGTGGCCATTGGTGGTACTGCAAAAAGCATTTCTGCATTGGTCTTATTTTTGAGAGCTGGTTGCTTCGTCCATGGTTCATGCTCAAAAGTCCAAAGTTTAAAAATCAACTCCAAAGAGACATAAAACAACAGCTACAAAACTGCTACAAAAACTACAAATGTCACAAAGATGCAATAATAAATAATGTAAAGTGACCACAAAGATTACAAAGAAACAACAAAAAAGGTCCTAATATTACCTTAAATATGCAAAATTACTGCATTGGGACATGAAACTGTTGATAAAGTACTAAATTACTCATAAGATATAACACTAAAACTCAAGTGAAAGAGACACTACTGCAAAAACATATCAAGCAACGATGAGGACAAAATGAACAAAACAATTTCAATAAGTATCTGCAATTAAAATAAACACACACACACAAACACACACACACACACACACACACAAAATGACCCAAAAGAGACAAAAACACACTATGACCAAATAGACTGCAAAACGACAATAAATAAACATGAATTAACTCCAAATACATACAAATGACCACAAAGACAGAGCAACTGCACATACACTCAAGCATCTACAACACAACAAAAAGACACAATGACCGCAAACGTGAAACGGCGACAAAAAGATAAAAAGCAGCTTAAAACTTACACGTAAAAAAAGAAACACAATCAGGGTCAAGAGACTGGAAACATCTGCAATGACACATAACTACAACACACACCAAGCAAAGAGATAAAAAGTGATCACAAGGAGTCACGTGCACACAACACTGCTGCCCTCAGTTTGGGGTCTGGCTTCAGTACTCCAGTACCCTCTACGTACTTTAGTTACTTTTCATCAATGGGGAAATAATGATGTTTCTTGCAGCTGTTCATCTTCACGTGTAGTGAAAGGGAGGTGTGGCCCCGCCCCCTTGCTCCATGTGGCCAATGGGAGCGCTCCGTGGATTATTCTGCAGTTATAAAGTCTGAGGATGCTGAGGCTGCGCGAGGAGAGTGGAACCGCCAGAGACCGTCGGTCCGAGACCATCAGAGACCAGCACAGCCACCTGTAACAGAGGAGAGTCCACTCCACGCGGAACCACCAGAGACCAATCACACATCCCACTGTGGGCAGAGGAAGTGGTGCAACAAGTGCTCAGCAGGACGCACAAGTGATGGAGCACTCCAAACAGACGAAGTACACTTCAAACGACAAGAAGGACACCGGGGACGGAGGCTCGGTGCTCAACGGACTCTTCGACGGGATGGTGAAGCG
>OOFC01014171.1:0-17623 GCA_900323345.1 Pseudochromis fuscus
CTGTGGGTGATGGGTCTCCTGTGGGTGATGGGTCTCCTGTGGGTGATGGGTCTCCTGTGGTGTGCAGGTCAGATGCAGCTGTGGAACCCCGACGAGCCGAGCACCCCTCGAGGATCCATCGTTCCTCTGTCGGCCCGTTTGGAGGAGCGACTGCGTGAAGCCTGCGAGGATCTGACCATAACGTGGGACGGATGTGCCGGTCACACCCAACTGCTCGCTCTCTGTGAACATGTGGGCCTGGAGGTGGGTGGAAGGGAGAGCTGGTTGGGGTAGATTGTCAGATTGAATTAATACCTGAGTTAAAGGTTTTGAAATCACCTGGTCATGCACGTCTACGTTGTACTTTAGTTATCCTGCAGAAAATTGGTGTGACAGATTATTTAAAACAGAATTACAGTTAAAAACAAATGTAAGTAGCAGGTATAAAACAATCGAGAACAAGGAACAGTCCCTAATAGAATAAAATCAGAAATACAAGTTTTATAAATGATTATTTCTTTATTTAATTCTGTGTCCATTTCTCATTTAGACAATTCAACACCATGTGTTTTCTGCCTCCCATGGACTGTGCTACACTATAACCCCCTCCCTGTTACAGCAGATATATCTCACACACACATGTATTTGCATTATCAGTGAATTTGATCAGTCACATGATTAAAAATCTTCTTTTTGTACGAGCAACAGTCTGAAAATCTGAAACTCACAAGAGAAACAAAAGCAACAATTTTTACCTTTTTTTTTTAAAGTTGTAACAAAGTTATTTTCTGTTATTTTTTACTTGCAGCTGAACAAATGTCATGAGTCAGTTTCTACACAATCTGCAGTTCAGCAGAGTTGAAGTGTCTGAGTCTCTGTCCAATAATAAAGTGACTCTCATATGAATCACTGTAAAGAAACATGTTGCTGAAACATTTCACCCTCTCAGATCAACAGGGATTTTCTGTCCAGTCTGACTGGAGATGGAGGGATGAACGTTCAGGAGTTCGTGTCCAGGGTTGTAAACCACACCACCCCCCCCACGCCGTCGGCCTCCACCCCGTACAGACAGCTCAAACGGCTGCATTCCACCCAGGTCTGTCTGCAGAGCTGCCGGTGCACAACACCATCAAGTCTCCTGAGTTCCTCTGAATGTATCATGTTGTCCTCCTTGCAGCCCTTTGATGAGGGAGGCCGCAGGATAGCAACCCCCTCTGCTCTGAGCAGCACCATCGGCATGCGTCTCTTCTCCAGCCTGGACGATGGGACTGGGTTCACTGCAGCTGAATCCATCCTGGACGCCTGGATAGAGGAGGGAATAGAAAACAGCTCAGAGATCCTGCAGGTACCACAGTGACGTCACTGCACCCAGTCTCACTCAGGTGTTTTTAAAGGTTAGAAGCGATGTGCAGAAGAAGATGAATTTATTTATTATAATAATTAGAAATCTTTCTCCAGGCTTTGAACTTCGACCTCGATGGAAAACTGAGTCTCGGTGATCTCACCACGGCTCTGGAGAACGAGCTGCTGGTTACTAAGAATGGGATTCACCAAGCGGCCCTGGCGAGCTTCAAATCTGAGATCAGACATCTCCTGTGAGTATGAGTCATCACTGTAATGCAGCTCATTCACATCCAGAAGCTGCTTGTTAATCCTCGATTAACTGAGCGTGTGAATCACTTAGAAGCTGCTGGTTCAACACCGTGAATAAAACCTGCAGGGCTGTTGTGTAAATCTGTTGTTGTTGTTGATTTCCTGTCATCAGAGAGCGCGTGGACCGGGAAATCAGGGAGAAGGATAAAATCCGCTCAGACCTGGAAAAAGCTGAGAAGCTAAAAACTCAGTTTGCCACAGAAGTGGACGAGCATCACTCTGCAATCGAGCACATGAACAACCTCAATCTCAGGTCAGTGTTTATTTTATTACAAGAAGCATCAGTCCACTGGCTGCACGGGAAGGTTGGACCAAGGTTTTTAGATTTACCTGTGTCTCAGTGTCTCCTCCTCTGCATCTCGGCCTCATTACTCAGGTGGAGTTTAAGGATTAAAATACTGAGGGATTATAGCTGTGACACACACTCACCTCATCCATTCACACCCTGCGCCTGATCCTAATTATCTCTGTCTCCCTTCACTTTACATTTAGAAATGTACAGAGTCGATGTAGTTGAATTATAAACACCTTGTCTGGAGTTTTCACCCGTTGGTCTCAGATGTTTGTGTCAGTATGTTCGAGCTGACGGTCTGTGTCTGTCTGTAGGAAGCTGGAGCAGGACCACAAAGAGAAGTTGGCAGCGGTTCGATCGGAGCTGATGAAGGAGATGGATCAGATCCAGCAGCAGGCGGGTCTGCAGCGGGAGGAGCTGGAGGCGGAGATGGAGAAGATCAGGGAGGATGAATCCTTTCTCAGAGACCACCTCTCCATCTCAGTGAAGGTACCACTACAATACTGTGCACTCACATACACTGTGCTGATACATGTGCAGAGATGATTTCATGTTTTTATAACTCAGACTGAAATCAGAAGGTGTCACTAATGTACAGTGTATATCTCACACTCAGTGGCTATGGATTATTATTATTATTATTGTTTATTATTTCCATGATCATCTTTGTTTTCCAAAGGAATCAATGGTTCAAAATGGAAACCTCACCTCTGAATTCTGTGTGTTTTCAGGAGAACAGGCGTCTTGAAATGGAGATCCTGGACAGCACTGAAAAACTCATGGAGGCACAAAGTCAAATCACCAAACTCCAGACAAGTTTAGACAACGTCATGAAAGACAAGGTACCAACACATTCTGTGGCTTTTGAAGAAGAGGAGTTATCAGGGTTTTAATTTTCTCGATGTATTTCCTGTTTTCCTGTGCAGCTCCATCTGTTTCTGTCGACTGTCTGACTGTTCATATGATTTGACTTTCTTCAGTTTGGAGACCTGGACCCTGGCAGTGCAGACTTCTTCCACCAGGAGGAGCGAATCAAACAACTACGCAGCAGCTACGAAGCACAGTGCAGGGTCAGTGCATCTGATCACTGTCTGAGTTACAGGGAGGAGAGACTTCATCCTGTTTGTTATTACATTTAACTGGTGTGTTTCTGTGGTAGGAGCTGCAGGATCGTATCGACGAGCTGCAGTCAGAGCTGCAGGACTTTCACAGTCTGGGTCGAGCCCATCAGCCCTGCATCAAACCTCTGTCTGAGGAGCTGGAGAGTAAAAGCCCCGGCATGGAGTCCGACCCAGGTAGGAGCTGTGAATACATAACATGAACATATACACACATCCAGTCCCTGAGGAGCTCATTACACGGTGCTAATGACACCTGCTGACAACAACAATCAGTCCACAGACAAACCCAGTGTCAGACCTTAATCAGCCTCCATCCACTAACTCGACTGTTGCAGGAATTGGTTCAGACGAGGTTCAGCCGTTCAGCATGAGCCTGGAGGCAGAGATGATGCTGGAGCAGCTGAAGGACCAGCACCTTCAAGAAATGGAGGATCTGCGAGTCCAGCTGGAGAGCAAGGTTTGTTTAGGAGCCACTTTCTTAAATGAATGAAACTGTGTGTGATCACATTGTTGCTGCATCCAGGAGAAAATTAAAGGTTTAGAAAGAGGAGAGTTTACCAGAGTTACCAGACCTCTGCAGCCTGCTCTTCATCAGTGTGTCCTACCTCCACGTATCCCTGAATGCATCTTTGTTCTTCACATCACTACAGATCAGTGGGTTTGAGAAGGTGGTAGAGAAGCAGAGGTCGACCCACGAGGAGCAGAAAGCTGCCCTGGCCCTGCAGTACCAGCAGGATGTCCAGGCTCTGAGGGAGGAGATGGCCGCCGTTCAGAACCACGCGGAGGAGCTCCAGAGCCAGCTTGAGCAGGCGGAGCTTCACAGGACCAAGCTGGAGCAGAAGCAGGCTGAGGAACAAGAAGAGCTCGAGAACCTGCAGGAAGAGGAGGTGGGAAACCTGAGACAGCAGCTGCTGGAGGCCCACAACTACACCGCAGACCTGGAGGAGCAGCTGAGGACCCTGGAGACCCAGCAGGTGGAGTCGGACGAAAACCTTCTCACTGAGATGGAGGAGCTGAAGACGCACCATGCTGCTGAGATGAAGAAACTCAAAGAGCTGTTTGAAGACACGGTGGCAGAGGAGAGGAAGGAGCTGCAGGAGGAAAAAGCTGAGGTGGAGAGGAGGTTGTTAGATGATTGGGAAAGAGAAAAGAGAGTGTTGCAGGAAGGCCACGAGGACCAGCTGAGGGCTAAACTAGAGGAGGCACAGGTGAAGTTTGAGGAGGAGCGTGATGAAATGGAGAGGAGGCTGACAGAGCAGTGGCAGAAAGAGAGAGCTCAGCTGGACGAGCAGAACAACGAGTCTCTGCAGGTGCTGCTGGAGGAGGAGATGTTGAAGCTGGTCAGGGAGCAAGAGGAGAAGGAGAACAAGCTGAGGGAGCAGTGGGAGACAGAGCGAGCTGGGCTGGAGGAGCATCACCGGGAGGCTGTGCTCTGCAGAGTCCTGGAGGAGAGGTCGCAGCTCCAGGAGCAGTTTGAGCTGAGGGAGAAGAGGCTGAAGGAGGAGTGGGAGAGGGAGAGGCTGCAGCTGGAGGAGGATTATGAAGGGATGGTCCAGGATAGACTGAACGAGGAGAGGGAGAAGCTCGAGGCTGAGAAAGAGGAGATGGAGAAGAGACAGGACCAGTTGGTGGCAGAGGAGAGGGAGCGTCTGGAGGAGAGCCACCGAGAGGCCGTGAAGGAGCTGAGTGTGAAGCACGCCGAGGAGAGGGAGGCTCTCAGCGCCACGCTGGACCAACTACGAGACGACATCGCTCAGGAGAGGTGAGTGTTTGTTTCATTATGTTTGGCACAGTAACGTAAATGTCCTTAAATGTTATTATTTACAGGGACAGTTGGACATTTGGTTTGTTTTTCTGCTGAGAATCAGAAATGAATCCTCAGCTGTTTTTAAGTTTGTGTAAGATCATTGTTTTTATTCTAATAAGTTTCAAACTGTTGCTGTAACAAACGTTGAATAACCGTGTGCAGGAGGGACGTCGAGATCAGCTTCAGCCACAGAATCAAAGAGGTGGAAGCTCGGTTCTCAGCTGATCAGGAATCTGTCACAGAGCGTTTTCAGGCCGATGTTTTGAAGCTCGAGCATCACTACCAGAGCGAGCTGAAGGCTCTTTCTGAAAGCCACGAGCTGCAGAAGCTCGACTGGGAAGCGGAGATGCAGGAGGCTCTGGAGAGCGCTGAGGAGGAAAGGAAAACGATGGAGGAGGCCGAGGAGCAGGAACGAGAGAGACTGAATCAGGAGTGGACGAAACAACGTCAGGAACTAGAAGATGTTCACAGAGAAGAAGTCGATGCTGTGATGATGCAGAACAAGCAGCTGCAACAGGAGCTGGATGACTACATGAGTAAAGCTCAGACTGTAGAGATCGAGCTCAGCAGGCAGCTGAACGACCTCCACACCAGACTCCAGGAAAGTCTCAACTCCACGCAGGAGCTTGTTGCTGAGTCTGAGAACAAAGCTCTGCAGACTGAGCTCCTGTTAAATCAAACTGTGGAGGATTTCAAACAGGAGAGGGCAGAGCTGCTGGGCAACATCTCAGAGCTGGAGGCAAAATACAACCAGATGCTCTCCATCTCTGAGAGGCAGAGTGTGGAGAGGATCGAACTGTTAACAGAGCGCGATGACCTGAGGATGAAGATCGAAGAGCTGGAGGCGCTGCTCCGACAGGCAGCCGACGACTTCGAGCTCGAGAGGAAGGATCTGCAGGAAAGTCTGTGTATACTCGAGGAGAGGTTAAAAGATAATGAAGAGAATGATGGAGAAGAGCTTCGAGCCGAGAGAGATGAGCTTAAAATCAGAATTGGAGAACTGGAGGTGGAGCTGGAGAATCTCCTGAGGGATGAAATAAACACATCTGTGGAGGAGAAGACTGGAGAAGGTGTTTCTTTATCTGGAGAAGGCCTGCCTCAGATTGTGATTGAAGAAGATGGTGATGTAGAAATTATCCCAGAGATTCCTCCTGATGAAGATGAGGAGTTGATGGAAGCCGCTGATGACCAAGAGCGAGACGAGGAACATGTTGTGGAAGAAGAGACCACCGAGACTCGTGATGCGTGTCCTGAAAACCCGGAGGACACAACAGATGTTTTTGTTGAAGGTTGTGGTGATCGGGTCGATGGTGTTCCTGATTCCAGCCCCGAGGAGGCGGAGCTTTGTCACGAAGCCTGTGAGCTGACACCCTGTGATCACCACGACCCAGAAAAGTATTTAGACGTTGAAAACAAACATGAGGCGATGTTCCCGGAGATGCAGTGTGAGCCCGTTTCATCCCTCGAGGTGTTGGATGATGCTGAGAATGAAGTCGTTCTTGAATCGTGTGTGGAGGTGAACGGACCTCAGGCTGTACCGGCTGTGGGCTGTGGAAGCTGTTCCCACGGAGACGAGCAGCATCACGAGGCTGTGGTCGGACCCTCAGTGCTGGAGGAGACAGGTGACCCTGGTGAACTCTCTCTGGAAGATGCTGAGGTTAATTATTTAACAACTACCTCTCACACCAGTAGTGCAGATGAAATACTTGAGAGTGCACATGACTCTGTGGACGAAGACTCCGACTACGAGCACCAGGAGGCCTCTCTTTTGAAACTACAGTCTTTGTACAACACCGCCACCGAGGAGAACGTCCTCCTGCTCCAGAAGATTTCTTTGCTTCAGCAGAAGTCAGAAATACTTGAGAACCTTCTGGCTCACAACAGTGAGAAGATCAAAACTGGCCACCAGGTTTTAGAGGAGAACTACAGCCTCAAAGTGAAGATACTGTTGTTAATGGAGCACGTCAAAGAGCTGGAGGTCAAGGCCTTAAGAATGACAGAGCTTCAGATCAGGTATGAAGACTGCTTGTGTGAAAACGCCAAACTGAAGGACCAGAACGGCGAGCTGGAGAAGAGGGTCTGGATCCTCGAAGGCGGGATGAATATTTACCACGATTTCCAGGATGAGCAGGTTTCACTGGAGGATGAGATCAGCAGGATGAGGGAAGAAAACACGAAGCTGTCGGAGCTCTTCAGTGAGTTGGAGAAGCAGGACGAGGCCCTGTCAGCTCTGCAGCCTGATGCCCAACCAGCGGAGAGCCCCACGGAGGAGGCTCCTCTGGACGTGGAGGTGCAGCCGGTGGCAGCGCTGGAGGACTGCTGCATGAAGTTCGAGAAGCAGAACACCAGACTCCGCAGAGCCATCACCGAGCTGCAGGACAGGTCGCAGACATTAAACCAAACCACACAGGCTCATAGGTAACGTGGAGACAGATAGATCCCGCCCCTCTGACCCTCCACTGGCCTCCTCTGTGCTCCTGTTGATCCCACACACAACGTAGAGCTGTGCTTCCTCCTCCTCATCCCTGTGCAGCAGATCCTGAGCAGTTGTGTGTCTAGTTCTTTGCGTGAAGCTTAGATGTTTGTGTTGCTTTTAATCCAAATGCAGTTCTGATGTGTTGTAAACACTATTTCCAGTATTTAGAGTCTGTTTTTCTAACGTTGTTGTGTCTCTGTAGATCTGAAGCCGGACGTCTCGCTGAGAAAAACAACCTCCTCCGGCAGAAGATCGCTGTTCTGAAGGAAGAGGACCTGAAAGAAGTCCAGGAGGAGCTGACGTAAGAAGAAGCACCAGATATTCATTTGTAGTTCATGGTATCAGTTTGGTATTTGGACCCATCCTTTTTTATTGTCATGCAAACTGAGCTTTTCTTTACTTCCAGACAAACACTGCAGCACCTGCAAAAAGAGAAGTTTGCAGCTCAGAAAGCAGCAGATCATTTCAACAAGGAGGTAACATCCCAGCTACTCAAATGAAAGAAATGATCTTGTCCTCACTCTGTGAACTTTTAGTGTTTGAGAGGCTGCTGCTGAGCTTTGCGTTGTTGTTCTGCAGATCTCAGAGCTGCGTCTGCAGAGCCAGCAGCTGGAGGGGGAGAACGGGACGCTGTCGCAGAAAAATGCCCAAAATGTTGCTGATGTGGAGAATCTCCGGCAGCAGCTGGCAGAGCTGATGGAGGACAACCAGAGGAGGGAGGAGTTCTCCATCGAGGAGAAGAACAAGGTAAACGGCGCTCGGTGACAGGCCGATGGTCGTCATGGTGTCTGTAGCGAGTAGTTAATCGGTGGCTGTCTTGTGTTAGCTGGCAGCGTGTGTGTCTGCTCTGGAGGCAGAGCTGACCAGAGCTCTGGAGGACTCTGCACAGCTGGAGGAGACCAATACCCAGCTGTCCCAGCAGCTCTCTGACCTCAGGGAGAAGGTGAGCAGCAGATCACTGCCACTGTGATGGAGCTGACCTCAGATCCATGACAGTAAAGTTACTAACTCTCAGTGAACAGTGTGTAGAGACTCCTGCAGGGAGGTTGCAACCAGCTGAAAGAGGGTCAATGATGTCATCACCTACAACCACACAGTGTGATGTTGCGTCATGACAATAGTTTAGGTTGATATTTAGAAATGATTTGTCTTTTACAATTTGTGAAACTTTTACATTCAGCTGAAACATAAGAGATTTATATAATTATTACTTGTTTCTCACTGTGGCAGCTTTAGCTCCTTTTTCTGTCTAATGGTGATTTACTCTTGGTGCTGCAGCGCCACGAAAATCAAGCTGATAAATTGTGAAAGTTTCTCTTACAATCCAGCGTTTGGATTTTCTGGAGGAATAAAGAAGGGAACAGGTCTGTGTAGATATATAAAGACTCATTTTCAGGTGGTCGTACACAAATGAACACAGTTATTACTGATGAAGTTTTTCATTCAGTTTTTTTCCGGTCTTCTTTCTGTTGAGATGTTGCTGCAGCCGTGAAGGTGGAGATGCAGGATTCCTTCACTGCTCTTCATGCTGTTGTCTTGTTTCAGGTCCTCAGTGTGGACGCTGTGGAGAATCAGCTCAGCCGCCTCGTCGACGAGCGGAGGAGCGTGGATAAGGAAACTGTCGGCCTCCGCAACCAGCTCGCCAAAGCTCAGGAGAGGGTGAGGGTTCGAGCTCCAACTGAGATAAACTCACCTCATTTCTGATGTTTTATCCTGAGCTGCAGAAAATGAAAACCATGTGTTTCCACAGATTTGAACTTTTCCATGAATCAGGACCAGTCTATTTCTCTTCTACTTCAGGTCAGAACGGTGGATGAAAGTCTCCAGGCTGTCCACCACCAGAACGCTCGTCTGAAGAGCGACGTCCGTCTGCTGCAGCAGGAGAGGGACTCCTTCAAGCATGAAACTGCAGTTCTGCACAAACAGCTGCAGAACGCTAATGACAAGGTGAGACGTCCTCATGTTCAGCAGATTCAATCAAAACACACGTGTAACCGGACTGAGGAACGACCTTTGACCTCCGACTGTGCTGCTCCCAGAACCACGTGCTGGAGATGGCCCTGCACTCGAGCGGGCTGCAGAATCACAGCAAGAAGCTGTACAGAGACGAGATGTCCCGGCTGATGGAGCAGGAGCAGCAGCTGCTGAGGCAGGACAACGAGCGGCTGCAGGCAGAGGTCCACACCGTCAAAGGTGAACTGGTCCAGTCCAGAGAGAAGGTGAGTGGACCGCAGCCTGACACCATGACGCACCAGTGAGATGTTTGATTGTAGTCTGTAAATCACGTCTTTGTGTCTGCAGCTCCGTCAGCTCGATGCCACCATCCAGTCCCTGAAGCAGCACAAGCAGCAGAGTCAGTCCTCTGTGGTGAAGGCCTTGGAGCAGGAGAACACGTCTCTGAAGCTGGAGCTGGAAGCACAGAGGGAGCAGACCAGGGTGAGAACCACATCCATCTGCCAGGAGAACCTGTTGAAACTCAAACGGCATGTAGAGAACATCCAACTTCCACAGTGTTACAGAAAACACTCTAACTAGTTAACTAGATAACCTCTGGACCAGCTAATGTAGCATCTCTCCATGAAGAAGCCACTACACACTGTCACCTAGCAACCAAACTGAAGCCATGTTCATCCTGTAGAAACTGTAACAAGTTGTTTCTAATTGAACCATTTGTAACTTTAACATCAGAATCAAACCCACACGTTAACTAATGACACTGTTCCCACTAACTACTGGTTCCTGTACAGCTGCTGCTACTGGCTCTGAACTGCAGGTTGATTGAAGATAGATTTTAATGTAAATGTGATTGAACTTTGACATAAAAATAAAAACAGACAGAATTTGTAACTTTCTTAAGTGAACGAGACGACCAGCGATGAGGTCTGAAAGGATTAAGATGACCGAGGTGGACTTTAAAACTTGTGCTTTGGTCTCAGGCCTGTGAAGCTGGACAGAGACACACGGAGCTGGACGGCCTGCAGCAGGAGAACGAGGCGCTGAAGGCCCAGATGGCTCGACTGTCTACGCAGCTGCTGGAGGTACATCATCAACTGTCTTTAAATCTTTCACAGTGAGATGTGTGTCCACTCTGGGGGAGTTTCTAACATCTCAGCCTGATGGTTGTTTCTCGTCCAGACGTTTCAGGCTCAGCTGGTCGGACTTCTGCCTCCGTCACCTCACAGGATGCCCCGGGGTCAACATCGAGGTGAAGATCCAGACAACCTGCAGGTACAGTACAGCTCCCACCTTCCTCTTCAGCTGACCTGCTCGAATGTATTCATGTGATTAGAAGTATAAAGCTAAAGGAGATCTGCATCATACAGGATGAAAACAAATATCAGCTGCTGCTCAAACTGAGTGAAAGAAAATCTGCTCCCACTGCATCTTTCCACTGTGTTGCATCACATTCATGTCCCTTCATGTCATTATTATTTATTGTCATGTCATGGTGCTTTGTTGTTTTAATGATACATTCATCACTGAAGCCTTGAAGGAGGGACCTCATCTGTTTATACTGGGAGCTCAGTGGAACCACAGCCACACCAGTCAGTGACACTCAGCTCAGGTGTTTGCACTTTTAAAGCATCATTTTCATATTTTATCTGTGAATATAAATAAAAAGCATCAAATCATTTTTAACATCAAAGTAAATGAATAATGTCAAATGTATCATTTAGCACCTGAGCTGAGAATCACCTCTTTGTGAAGTTTGGTTTGCTCCTGGTCTCGGTGCCTGTCACAGATCATCTGTCCTCATCTCCTGGTGTCACATGTGCTGTTTACTTTCTGGGTTTGGGGTTTAGTGTGTGGTGTGTATGTACGTTAGTTTTCCATCGTGGGACTGATGTAGCTGCAGTGCTGTGATCCTCTGGGTGTGGTCCTGTTATTTATTCTTTATTTTCCATTTGTCACCTTTTTGTTTGATTCATAGCACAAACCTCTGTCACCCCCCTGCAGATAGATCTGATCTGACCTTTGTTTCTGCAGCATGACACGACTAGTCACCACTGGTTAACAATGACATGATGATAATAATCACACACAGGTTTAGATAGAAGTTAATATTGTCAAGCACACCAGACCTGAACTGTTGATGCTGGTGATGGATTTAAATCTACCAGCTTGCAGAGTAAATCCCACAGACTGGATATAGAAAGGGACAAAGTGCAATATCCCCAGTGACCACCAGGTGCTGCTCCAACTGACTTCAATTCAAAAATCCTCATTTTAGTACATTTTCTCCACAAGTCATTCTGATGTCATTCGATAAGTCAACTCTCAGAGATCTGGTGGGAGGAGTTAGGGGCGGGGTTAAACTCTAGTCTCATCCACATTGGACAGTGTCCTCAGATTCTAGGGTCAGATCCGCCTCCTTGTTCCTCCCTTCATATCCAAATATGGTCACTTCCTGCTCCCAACATCCAACATGGCCACGTTCAAACCAACGGGAGGCGTCACTTTCACTTCGTTCATTCTGTTCAGTCTGGTAAACTCACCTCTTTGTTCATCACTGCATCAGTTACTGACTGAAGTAACTTTGTGAGAAATAAGTAACTAATAATAATGATAATAATAAAATCAAATCTGGACTAAAAGCTACATTAATAATCACATTGTGTCAAATTAAAATTGTGCCATTTTTAATAGTTTATGGTGGAGCTTTGATTCACTGAGAGTGAAGCAGCAGGAGTTCATGAAATGAGACTTTGAGGAATTTGGACAATTGATGTTTTTTACTTGAGCAATATTAAAATGAAGCCATAACTGGTAAAGACATGTTTTCCACAAGTCTATTTTTAAAATATGTCCACTGTTATAATCACTGGTCATTAAGATGATTCCTGTGGTTCAAAATCCACGGTTTTTATTTGGAGCTAAAAAATGTAATGAAGTGTTACCAAAGCTAAAATGAGTGTGAAGCAGTTAAATCGTATTTTTATTTAATGTTATTTAGAGATGTGCAGGAACACTGATTTCTCTTTGAGCATGTGAGTGATGTTTTTACAAACTGAACAGGATGTTGTGTAGCAGTAGTTGTGTAGGATCAGAGCAGAGGGTCGAGCCCTGGTGAAGTGTTGCTGCCTTTTCTCTCCAGGGGCCGATGGCGGAGCAGCGAGCGGCTCACGCAGACAGCTGCCGGCGGATCGGTGGACTGTAACACACCAACGTCTTCTTCTTTTAACCTCCCACTCTGCTGTCCTCTGTCCTCTGTCCTCTGTCCTCGGAGAGACGTCGCCACACTGTCTGCATCCTTATAGGAGATTGTGAAACTAACGTGGTGCCTGGTTCTAAAGGTGTAATTGTACATCACTGCTGCTAGGTGGCAGGAAAACACACACACACACACACACACACACACACACACACACACAGGGCTCCTGGTGTTTCTCCCAATGGGATTTTAACTACAGTAAAGTTTGTCAGTAAAATAAAAACCTGCTGCACATGTGCAGACTGTGACAAACTGGAACCAGAATGTGTTTTACTGGATTTTCTGGGAATGACAGTTATGCACTTGTACTTTTATTTTTTTTACACATATATATAATTGTTGTGACAGGGTATGTAAATCCTCAGAGGCTAAATGTCTGTTTGCCTTGCGACCATCGAGGAGCGGAGGCGGGGTTAGTGCCTCACTGCCTACTGAGCCTTTTCTAACAATCAGCCCGATCCCACCTGTGATGTCAGCTGATGTTTCTTAGAGATTGAAATGAAGGTACTGGACTGTGATGCAGATGTTACGCCACTTCTTTGAGCTGTATTTGTTGTATTTGTGTGTTTCTGTTGCTGCTGCACAACCAAAGTGAGTCACATGTGTCTGGTTTCAAACACAACAACTAATAACTGAATGTTGTTAGAAATCACTGTCAGTAGCACAATGTGTCATCACATTGTATCGTTGTTGTATCTGTGTTTGTGAGTCATGTAGTCAGTTTTTTTCCACCGTGTATAGAATCAATTGTATTTTATTTGATTTATTTATTTTATCCTGTTAGGGTTTGTTTTATTTATGCATTAAATTATTTTTTGTAGAGGTATGTGGAATATATATGGCATCATTTTATACCTATTTATATTTTATTTATTTTTTTAGTGCATTGTCCTCTCCTCTTTTTTTGTGTTGTTTTAGAAATGTACCAGAAATAATTTAATGCAGCAATCAAGGTAAAAATAAAACTAGTTCACAACAGATGTCGTCTGTATGTTGTTTTTTTTTCTCAGTCTTTCACATCACACCACCTCAAGAGTAAATACAATTTTAAAACATGTTTAACGATCGTTGAGTTGTAGCAGTTTGATGATGTCCTTCACTGTCTTCCCTCCAGGATGCGAAGGAGAAGAAGCTGAAGAAGATGGAGGAACGTCTGAAAGAAATCCTGCTGTCGCTGCGAAACGTCAAACTGCTGCTGAAAGAGAAGGTCACTCAGCTGGAGGAGCAGGTCAGTGAAGACACTCAACTCAGGAGGTCACATGTAATACCACCAACAGCCACCAGGTGCTGCTCCAACTGACTTCAATTCAAACATCCTCATCTTCAATCCTGAAATATTCATCAACACATTTCTCCACAAGTCATCATGATGTCATCAGATAAAGTCAACTCTTCTTCTCAGAGATCTGGGGGGAGGAGTTAGGGGCGGGGCTAGTCTGACTGACAGGTGGTCCATCTGGAAATCATTTCATCATTCAGGAGATGAGGTGAGAGAAGGGGAGGAGTCAGGGGCGGGGTTAGTCAAACTCCAGTCTCATCCTCATTGGACAGTGTCCTCAGTTTCAAGGGTCAGACCGCCTCCACACTCCTCCCTTCATATCCAAATATGGTCATTTCCTGCTCCAAACAACCAACATGGCCACGTTCAGGTCCACAAACCAACAAGTAGCTTCATCCATTCTATAAACAGTGTGTTTTCTATATTACTGTCTCCTCACACATCTGAGACCTCCAGTTGAAAACAACTTATTAAGGAACCTACAGAAAATATTTATGGAGTTTGAATCATTTATTTTTTTCTCACTTTTCCAGCTGCACAAGAACGATAAAGCCGACGTGCTGATCAGAGACCTGTCCGTGGAGAACGGTCAGCTGCTGGAGGCTCTGGAGACGTCTCAGCAGCGGCAGAAACTCTTAGAGAAGATGAACTACCTGCTGGAGGAGAAGGTGACCACCCTCAACAAGGTCGTCCGGGAGTTAAACCCGTCGCTCTGTAAGAGCTCGTCCTGTAAAAACTGAAACACTCAACACTCCTGTGTCTGTTTAAATGTACAACAGAATTTTATTGTTACGTACACAGTATTTTATTTTATTTTATTCTAAGCAATAAATTATGTGTTGGAACTAATGAGAAGTGAACTCTGGCTGTAAAGATGTTGTTTCACAGTAATTTATCATTTTTAAATATTTTTAAAGAGTAACTGAATATTTTACCGTGACACTAAACATTTATATACATGTCTCTGTCCAAAGAGAGAAATGATACTGAAGTGTACTTTCTCCAGAAGTGTTCTTGTGTTTTCCATCCTGTCCTTGTCTGTCAGTGGTGACATTATGTAAACAGACAAGTCAAATAATCCAGTGACCTTTAAGAAGGTGTTTGTGAAGTTGTGTGGACTTTAAATGTCTGTCGAGTGGCAATAATGAACATTTCAGTGTTTTACTGTGATCTGATGCAATATTTGTGCCATGATGAATGTTCTGGGTTCAGTTTGTCTTTGCAGCTGCTGCAGTCACTACAGGCTGAGGAATAAAATGTGTGGACTGTGCTGCTGTTTGAAGGATTTTCTCATTGTTTATCAATCTATAAATCATCATGAAATATTAATTTCCCTCAAGTAGTACTGACAAGTTTTTATGTTTTATTCAAGTACTGTTGTTACTTTGTCTGCACTGCATTTCAGAGGTACTTCTTCTGCACCACATTTTTACTACTGATCATTCAGTCAATAATCTACACTTATACAACATTTAAATGAGCTTGTTGTGAGTAAAATGTGTAGATTGTGTTTGTGCTGCTGTTTTTTGGAGCCAGCATCTATTGCACTTTTTTACACTTCAACGTTGGGTTCATTTTTGAGACCCGGTTGGTTCTGCCATTTCCATTACAGTCTATGGGAGTGACTGAGTTTTGGAGCCTCTAGTGGCCATTTGAGGAACTGCAGGTTTTCTTCCATATTGTGAATATTAATGTCGATATTGTTCCTGATTTAGCTAATTTGGAGTTATGGATTTCTCATAAAGTAACTTTAGTCATTAACTGAAGTTCTGCACGTGAACGTGGCCAAAAAATGATATTTTTTGAATGGAAGTCAGTTGGAGCCAGCATCTAGTGGTCATCAGGAGTAATGCACTTCTTTGCACTTCTGTTTTGACCTCATATTTGAGACCCAGTTACTACATCCATCTCTATAAACAGTCTATGGGAAAGACACTGAACCTTAAGTTGTTTGTTACAGTAACTAATGATGCATTAAAAGAACCGAAGAAAAAAACAATACAATTCAACAAAGTGTTTTCAGAGCATTATCACCACTGTTTTCACCAGTGATGAGCAGCACAAACATTTTTATCTAAAGTTTTCACTTCACAGTCGAACACATTAACACATGCAGCTTTTTCTGTCCCTTGAAGTGGTGTTTATCTCAGCGAGAGTCTCAGATGTCCTCCTGGTCTGTCCTCGTGTCTCCTCCTGCAGAGGGCGGGTTCCCAGCTGGGAGGACCGGGATGTGAGCTCCATTCCCGGGGAGAGGGACTGCAGCTAACCTGCAGCCGGAGGATGTGTCCTCACCGGGACGGAGGCAGAGCCGACGCAGTGCCGTGTTGTTGATGACGTCCCGGAGCTCGGAGTTATGCTCTCTCGAAAGAAAAGTAAAAATGAAGCGTCCAAACCAGCCGAGGTCCACGGGAAGTACGTGAAGAAGGAGACGTCCCCGCTCCTCAGGAGTAAGTCAGGCTAGCTGCTAGCATGCTAATTAGCTTGGTTAACATCAGTTAGCTAGCTGGTTAAAGTTGATCCGTGTCTAACAGTTTGAGGTTAACATTAACTAACACTCAGAGGGGACGGTGTGGAGACAGTTTGACTCGTTGCTGTGTCTCGGAGGCTCGTAAACAACACTTATATTTAGTTAGCTTTAACCAAACAGGATCGGTGCTAAGCTAAAGGCTGGTTAACTTTAGCTACATGGAGAAAGTTTGCGATAACTATTAAAACTACGGTTTAATTAACCCATCGATGTTTATCTGTATCTCACGTTTATTTGCAGCTGTTTTAAGTTTATTTGTTTCCTGAAAAGTCCGATTTGTTGCTCGTTAAACTGCATCTGTCCCTCAGTCTGTCTCTGTGGTCCTTTAACTCCCATTAGTTAGTGTGGTTAGTTAGCAGGTTACCAGTTAGTACTGAGTACCTTTACAATAAGTCCTGAGTTTCTGAATAAAGTAGACATGTGGTCTTTGTCAGTGTGTTCATACAGTTTGTTGTTGTTTGATAAAGTTGTGTCCATTACACATAAAACCACACACACACACACACACACACACACACACACACGGTGTTATCTGCACCCCTTTAATCTTTAAAAGCAGTTTATTAAAAATCTAGTTTACACCATCAATAGCATAGAAAAGTACTTTATTGATCATCAGACAACCAACAGCAAAGGCACAAAAGCAATAAGTAAAAAATAAAAAAACTTTCCCTCCATCCATCATTGATACCTGCTCATTTGATTGTGTTGCAGGGAGCTGGAGTCTAATCTAACACATATACAATATAAAATTAAAATAGTATACAGAATAAAACAACAACAAAGAAAAACAGTAAGTTTTAAATGTGAAAGTTACTGAAATATCCAAAGATGGACTGAAAGGAAAATAAAAACAATAATAACACACATGTTTACATAGATGTAGAAATGTTAGCTAACAATTGAGAACACTTTGATAAAGTTATTTGTCCTAAAACTAAGCAAACAATGCAAAGTAAATACATATTATATCTTTTCCATAGGTTAAGTATTCATCTGTCAGTTGCTGTTAAACATATTGAGTGAAGGTTTTTCTCTCAGGTGACGAACAAGATGAAGTTATAGACCATGTCTGACCCTCCTCTGTCGTCTGGTTACAGATCTTATGCCCTCGTTCATCCGTCATGGACCCACCATTCCCAGACGAACAGAGGTCCCTCTGCCTGAGATGGGGCCCTCCGCCTACGCTGTGGCTCCCAGCCGGGAGGCCGCGGTGTCCCGTAACAAGAGCGTCCTCCGAGCCGCTGTGCAGAGGCCTCCTCACGAGGTGGCCCGCC